>JAMZAV010002847.1:0-76305 GCA_024449915.1 Sweltsa coloradensis | reverse complement strand
GGCTAGGCTTTTTCCTACAAGTTTAAATATTATTATCAGATTAATAAGTAGGCTCTAGGCCTAAGAATTATGACCGGTCTTGCAAGAACAAAAATTAACAAGAAAACCAAGAAATGGCAATACAATTAAATACAATCAAATAGTAATTGAGTAGGCCTTAGGCCTAAAATGATTTGTTTAGGCACTAGGCCTTGTCTGTGTGACCTTGGCTTTTGAAGCCAAATACGCAGTAGGCTAGGCTAGGCTAGGCCTATGCGTGCAAATGTTCAAAAACTGTTCTTTGGCTACTGGTAAAATAACAGTCTTGTAACACGGCGAGAATGTTAATAAATATGTATCGATACGTTACGAATTGTGCGTCGGTCGGTGAGTATGGTTATTTAGTCTTTGTCTATGGGTTACGAATTGTGTGTCGGTCTAGTAGGCTGATGTAGGCCTAGGCTAGGCCTATAGGACGGCGAAGTGCGCAGTTCCGAATCCTCGGCGGAATATGCAGAATACGAGCAGAAATCTCGTATTTGGTAGGCCACAGGTAGGGCCTAGATCGTGGAGTCCATCCCCACAGTGAGTAGACCCAGGTAGGCCTGGAAGTAGGCTTGGCTCGGCTACGCCTATGGAAATCGGTCGGTCCCCAGATTGACGTCGTGTTCCAATCAGACCATGCAGATGAGTGTATTTGTGAAATCCTGAAAGTTCCAGTCCACGCTCGGAAAGATGATGTAATGTTCCATAGACTTCTAGAACGGGCTACATGACAGTTTGCAAGAAGCCAATGTAATTGGTCAGTTGGGCGTTGATTTGGCGTCTGATTGGTGGATTTCAAATAGTAATTCACTGGACTAGTTCATTAATATAATTTGTAGGGGTTTCCTTTGAAGTTGCATAATTTAAGTAATATTTACATCAGATTGTGCAAGACTTGTTGTGTTTGTTTGTAGCGTCAAATCCCAGAGTATTTGACTTCTCTGTGTTGGTGTCTACAGTTTGCAACACCGCCGACAAACTAGCAGTGGTAAAGTTTGGATGGTTTTTTCCAATTTCCACTAGGGTCGCTAGGTGCCGGCGTGTATTGCCGAGTCGGTAAGAAATAGTTGGCACTTCCGATTTCAGTCGCTAGGTGTCGCGCGCGTATCGAATTATTGTATTGAAAATATTAATGCGGTAATTTTAAATGGTCGCAATAACACTTTGAATATGTAGCACTGTTGACTGTTATTTAATTTATGACGTAGCACTTAAAAGTTATTTAATTACCAGTTTTATGTTAGAAATGTTCAGATAATAATCAATAATTGTTGATAATTAGTAAATATAAAGTAATTAATCAGTAATTAATAGGGCAGTAGAGTGTGTACAGCTACAGAGCTTTATGAACTGCTGAAAAATCATTGGCTTTACATTCGGAAGCCAGAATTTAACTGACTGCAACTCAACATCTATCGGAAATTTAACTTTACACTCGACTACACAATTGACATGAACTTCTCAGCAATATAAATAACAAACCCTCCCCCTACCCTTTCACGATCAAATCTTAGCATTTTATAATTGTCAATAGAAATAAAACCGTCTGGAACAGACTCATCTAGATATGTTTCACAGCAAGCAAATATATCAAAATTATACGTGTCAAGAATAACTCTCAACTGATCTATATACTTATCCAACTTACGTATATTGAGATGTCCAAGCTTCATTCCTTTTGGCAATACAGCTAAACCATTAGCAGCAACATCATTTATATTTTGAGGTTCTTTATCGACATCATGATTAAAAAGATTTGTCATGTAAATTTCATGTACACTTAGAGGGGGAAATAAACAATTCATACAATACCATCTCGTCGAAACTCTTCTTGTTCGGTTCTTCAGCTCATAGACATCTTGAACGCCACATTGAAGGCACTTGCTGCTATTATAACTGATTATACACTTATTACATTCCCATGGTCCAAGTATTGAATCGAATGCTTCATTGGTCATATTTATACATACCCGATGGAAAATATCTTCACATACCGAGCACTCTAGGCGTTTAGTTGTTTTGTTCTTTTTCAAATTACATACGGTACAACGTTTAACCACTGGTTTAGCCATTATAAATGAAAGAAATTGTAATGTTATAATCGAAAGAATATAATTCAAATTCCCTAGGCCTAATTCTGCTGTCAGAAAAGTAAACAATAATATTTTGAAGTTTGTTTATATAACAAGCGAACGTTCCAATTGATTTTTTGACAGAAAATCAAAAATCAAATCCTTTTTTAAATATTTACTTCATAAAACAACTTTATGATACAAATTTGGCTTCACAATGATACTTCAAAATAAGGGAAGGATTTTAATGTCAACGAACTCAAAAATTACTAAATAAATATGATTATTAAATGAGTATTTAAGCCTAAAGCTTGTCGTCAAGGTACACACTGATGAAGACGTTAACACAAATCTAAATATGTTTAAATTCCTATAAAGATATTAAATGAAATTAAATGTATTTGCTCACCACACACACTGAACTCTAAATAACCTTATTGCGGCAAAATCACTATCTGAAAACCTTTGAATGCTTACAAATCCAGATTAAAACACAGGAGTGATTTTTAGGGTGACAGTTTAGTAAGAAATACCACAGCCCCCATGAAATACCACAACCCCCATGAGAAATACCACAGCCCCCATGAGAAATACCACAGCCCCCATGAAATACCACAGCCCCCATGAAAAGCCCATCTCGCTAACTTCAGCTAGTACGAAGGGTAGAATTTTACTCCCCGAAAATAGAAGCGAGCTCTGGCAATCGTCGTCGGGGACCTCGCCCCCTTCCCTTAACGACCTCCCCGACGACGATGACAATGACACAACGAGCTATGACAAGACGATGACGACCGCGACGTGAGAACCCCCCTTCATCCCATTACTCGTGGCTGTTCTGAACAGAATGTGCCCCTCCTTCCGCCCCGCTAGGTTAGATGGTGCTTTAAGACCTAACGGTTGACGCGTCCTTAATAAAAAAAAATATACTTGAGGCGTGCTCTGGCGGTCGTCGTTGGAATCACCTTCCTCTTCTCTTGACGACCTAGGTCAAGGCACAATATAAAAAGATAGTTCAAATATATTTTATCTATTTTTACTTGAAATACCCGCAACTGTCAGCCTACTAGCACACCGGCACTTGTCAGCGGCGCCCTATGGGCACCTAGATGATTGGGGTTGTGAAATAAAGTCCACCCGTGGTCAAATTAATTGCTCCTCCTACAACATATTCTTATAGTGAATGGATAACAAATCCAGGATCTATTCTAGGGACTAGGTCTGAGGTTTCCCAAATTCATGTAAGGAAATCTTTGGGGAAATCTTCAGTAAGGATTTTCAGTGGCGGGTATTGATTCGAGGACGTAACAAATTATAGTTTGTCTGAGTAACGCGTGTGAAAACTACATAATAATAAATGATTTTTATTGAATGTAGTGGTTACATGGTTTGGTACAATATTTGGACAGAAATTCCTGAAACACATAAAACAAAATGTTCGTAAGTTTCTACTTGTTGAAAGATAGGCTAAGCACACATGAGGGATAATGTATATACAATAAAATGATTTGGGGAAAAAAAGGTAAAAAAAAAAACAACCCACAGACGTTGACACAGATGGTACATGAAAATCGTGAAAAAGCATGTGAATTAATTATAAAGTACATTGTTTACATTGTTATTATTACGAATCACGATTTGTTGTGCGCTCCTAAACGTAAGTTAACAGTTATTTGGCTCCTCACTCGTGCATAATACTCCTACACTACATCCCGGGTATAAAAACACCTTTAAATAAAATTATAAATAAAATATATGAAATCCTAATTTGAGAGTTTACCCACTCAGTAAAATTATTATCAGATTTTCAGTGCGGACATTTTATATTACATTTCAAGCTGACGACTGTAGGCGCCGACACCATCGTCGAGCAAACTATGGCTTGTCTTGTAAAGTGTGACCTTTTTACTAACAATTTACAACACTGTGGCAAACATTAAACATACGTCATGTGCCAATAGAAAGACGTAATCCTAAATATTTTGGAGAACACATTATTTGTTACGTCTGCCCACAATAAATATAATTTAAAGACTTTAAATATTGTCTATTAAACATTTAACCTAATAATGTATATGCTCATCTCACATACCATAGAATGCTTAGTTTTAAAAATATAATTTAAAAAAATACAATTTGATTGAGGGAATAAGACCCACCCATCACATTACATTGTTTAGATTCCCGAAGATTGTTTATTTCTTTAAGTTTATTTCTTCAATCCAATGACAGCAAATTCGCTGATTTTGCAATGTTTACTAGGTTTGGTCTCAAAAATAAATAGGCCCTATCTAGATTGATTTATTTCAGGGGCTTCTAAGACCTGCGATTGATAATTTAATCTTCTGTAGCTTCATGCGAACTACTTGTTGTGGGGTTGGTAAATATTGCCAGGTATTTTTTTCAATTAAAATATTATCCAACTAGGAAAACGCTTAAGTCTCGCCGCGTTGATAAATGAGCTTTTTGTAAGTTTTGTGTTTGCGTGGGACAAGTTTCCTTGGCAAGTGCTTTTTGAATGCATTGTAGGTGATTGTTGTCAAGTTTCTATTGTTGCTTGTTATTAAAACTAAAAAAAAACTCATATTAAAACCTTTAATTCTATAATTCTGGCTACATTTGGAGTTTTTTTCTTTCAAAAAGCATACTTACCATAACCTTAATGGGCATGTAGAAATATGAACGTTAAAACTCTACCCGTTTGTCAGAACCGTCCCAAATTGTACCGAAAATATCCATTTAAATCGGACCAAAAATCGTAAAGTACGAATCTTCCTGAGATATATTTGTTAATTGTACCCAAAAAGTGGCAAGGTTTAAGTTCATAGATTTCGACGGTCCCCACTAGTTTTTTTTCATCAAGATCGCGCATGCCGTTTTGCCCGGTAGAGCGCGAACAAACTGACAGAAGAAAAAAAAATTGGAGCTAAAATTTTTGAGGGGTCAGTGAAGTTGAATTCTTCGCTACGCTCGCTACGCTCATCCAATAATAATATCAGGCATCATTTGATACAAGACTCCCCGTCTGGGCCGGGGTAGAATTCGACTCAGATCATTGCTTTTATTATCAGGCGAGGAAAGAGAAAATGTCCATCTGGCTCCCCGAAACTAGAGGCGAGCTCTGGCAATCGTCGTCATGGACCTAACCCCCTTCCCTTGAAGACCTCCCCGAAGACAACGACACCACGAACCTACTACTCCATCACTAAATTAGGCACTAGATAATACTTGTTACAAGGCACCGAGTGGGGGTTATACTAGTGTCTATGCTAGGCACTCACGGCCTATCGGTTGAAGATAAACACAAACCAAGGTCCTCTAAATCTCTTGCGGACATCCAGGGAACCTTGATCATAACAACTTCTAAGTTCCAAGTGTCCAAGTGTCGAAGAGTCCATTTGCATTGACATAAATGAGATGCTTCCAGAGGTATGTGTATACCTTTTGTTTTTGTTACTAAGAAAAGTCGTTTATTTTATATTAGGCTCTATTGTGTGATCATCGCTCAAAGCATTTGAATAACTTGAGTTTAAACTTTTAATTTTGAATATACAAGAGTAGTTAAAACATCTATATGAGTGCACGGTGCAGATCTGCAGTTACAAATCATCCGGTTTATAATAGAGAAGTTTATAAGAAGCACAGAAGGTACTTTCAGACGTCTGGACAACTCAGAGATCTGTCACACGTATTGCCCATGGAGGAAATTGTCCGGGGTGTAGCCGTGATTCCTGAAGCGTCTGAATTAGAAAACCTACGTCATAACGTGTGTTCTATAGTCTGCAGAGGCTGGGATTTAACCCCCAGAAGAGAGTCTGTTCCGGAAGAAGAATTAGGCCCGGGTATTCCTCTGCCGGTCATATACAAGATACACCAGTATCACCTAGTTTACTTCCACCCGCATTGAGAGGCGAGCTAGCCGGAGACGTGAGGAACTCTCCCCCCCCCCCTTCCTAACTATTGGCCCGGTGGCTGGTTGAGTCCCCCACCTCCCCTCCAACCGTTCTGGGCAGGGAATAATTTTTTATTTTACCCTCCAAAACTATCAGGCGACCTAGCTTTCTCTCGGCGTCGACGACATGATAACACGAACTTTACAAAGATAATGACTACCACAAGTAAGACCCCCTTTTATCCACTACCCGAGGCTGGTTTCTAACAATTATAGACTTTCTTCCCCACATCCTTATGCTTTAGATGGCACATTTATGCCTAACGCTTGTCGCGCCCATAATTAAGGTAAACCAAAACCCACGCTCCCTGCCAGGGCCCTGGGTAGAATTAAACCCAGAGCGTAGGCGTTTAATAGGGGGGGGGTTGGGAATTGCCCTCCCCCAGAAATGCCCAAGTTAATACTTTCGAAACTCTTTCCACTCCCGTGACAACCACGACTACCATGACAACGAACGATGACAAAGACGATGAAGACCGCAACGTGGAGAACCACACTGTTCTTCCACGTTTCTCTCGTACCTTGGCTGTTCTGCCAGCATGGGCTCCTTCTTCCCATTCCCTAAAGCCTAGAGTGGCGCATATGGCCTAACGGTTGTTGTCCTAATCCAAATTTACTTTTTTGATGCCTTGCGCACGAATTATTTTGATCTTCTCCCGACTATGAATTCTTTAAAATTAACATCAACAAACTTTCTTTGTTTCTTTACTAAGGGCCGTGCACCAAGTTCAGCTCACTAGTTTTCACCCGTGAGGCCTCTTTGAACGAGAGCGCGCGTTTCACCACCGCTAATCTCGAGTTTCACCGCTATCTAATCTCGAGTTCTACTGAACGCCAAATTACGCGTTCACTGGTGATCCCGTGCGTTTGAACGAGAGAAACCAACATGGCCGTGTGTTGTTCTTTCAAATTGAATTTGAGGTGAAATTTATTAGTTTGAAAACTAATCATTCCTATTAGATACCACTTGACGATAGTGAATAGTATGTAGGTTACGTTTTTTCTGATGTGGAATATCCACGACGATGACGAGGAGATAGTTTCATTTATGCAAAGGCAACAAAAACGTCCCCGGTTCATCAAGGAACGACGCAATATTCGATAGTTTTTAACAGATTCCACTTATTCGTTCGAGAGGTATTAAAGACGCATAGAACATCAATTAGAGTTCTTCACTGACAAGTGAGTAGCCCCTGCCATACAAATATAGGCCCATGCCGTAGGCCTTGGACTTAAGCCTAGCAAGTCCTGGCGGTAGGCTATGCTAGGCTAGTCCCCTAGCACTAGGCCTAGAGCATAGCTAGAGCAGAGGCCTAACCTACATAGCCATAATAGAGTTCTTACTGACAAGTGAGTAGGACCCCTAGCCATACAATATAGGCCCATGCCCTAAGACTACCTAATACTAGATAGGTCTTAGGCCCCTAAACCTTTGTGTAGGGCCAAAGCACTAGGCCCCCAGCCCATATTTTTTAATAGGCGTTAGGCCTACCCTAGGCCGTTAGGTTATCTAAAACTTGACAAGTATGGCAAGTTATAGGCCTAGGCCCTCCTAGGTCCCCCTAGGACCAGGCTAGACCAAGGATAATAGACTCAGCGAGCCAAAACCAAGGAGGCTATGCGTAGGTCTAGGCTAGGACTCTAGGCCTATGAAATATATCCTTACCAATGACTTAGGTTGTTTTACATCGTAGCCCTACTCGTAGTAGTAAATACTATAATTTGATGTTGGCCTAGCTACGTAGGCTAGGCCAGCAGTCAATATTCAAATATTCATTCCGAGTTATCTGCCATGCAGCTGTAGTCCATCTCTTCATTTGCAATTTGTTGAACACACTCTGCCTGTGGTAGGCCCATAGGCCTACTGATAGACCTTATTTTGCTACAGTTCAAACTTCCTGCTCTGACAAATAGTAGGCCTACATTCGTCTTGAGCAAGTGTCCTTTATTATAGGATCACAGCCCTTATTGACTGCAAACTCTACAGAATAGGCATAGGCCTAAACGGTAGGGCCTTACATTATGTGCAATAGTGGGGTAGGCACATCTAGGTGAAGCTTTAGGCTACACTCCAATATTCCAAGGTTATGTAGCTACACGTCTGGGCCACGGGGTAGAATTGGCCCAGGTATACCTCTGCCGATCATAAGAGCACATAAGAGGCCATCATTGTAATGGAAAGTGCTACGTATATTGAATGGAAATAAACCTTCTACCCTACGAAACATGTTCTTTGCACACCAAAACCTCCTTGTAGTTTTACCGGTATATCTAGGAATTAATTTAGGACGCACAAATGCTCTCCTACTGAAGTTAATGAACTTTGGGTAACTATTTCTCCTTGGTAACTGGAGGCTTTTCTAGTCTCCTTCAGATCCCTAGGTTGGGCATGTGAGGTGGATAGTACCTGAAACTACTAACCGTATGGGCATGGTATCATTTTGTAATAAAATTTGCGATTTGTAATAAATTGTTTGCTATAGGCCTACCTTATTATGCCTAGCACGGTAGCATGTACATGATGAATGAAAGAGATTTATCGTAGTTTGACAAGTCAACAGTCATGCAGGATTATACTCGGGTCCCCGCTGCAATTGCTGCTCTACGTCCATTGTACATTAACTCCCAAATTGATCCAGTGGCATTGAAAGTTTCCAACGGAATTTGAATTTGAAATGGTGGTTATCCGGTTGTCTCTCATTGACTGAAGAAGAAGAATCTGAAGATTTCTGTATGTGATTTGAAAATCAGTTTTTATTACTGAATACCTAGAAAAAATAATAAATCGAGTAAATAAATTAAATACAAATATAATAAAATGTGTTTCTATATTTCATCTGTAGTAGGTCTACTGTATTTGTATTTTATTTTATTTATTTAATTTTTATTTATTTATTGTTTTTTAACACATTGATGTGTTATAGGTGCTAAAAGAGGGCAAAAGCCCATTCACATTTAGTGTCTAGCAACCTACTCAAGCTAATACTATACCTTGTAATTAACTTAATTAAAAACACATTCTACCAATATAGAAACAATGTATTGTGTATAGCCTATATAGAATAATGATACTGCTTGAATAATACAGACCCTGATTGCTTCTGCTGATACAACTTAAAAGGTAAGTGGGTCAGTACTATATCTATATGTGCCAAACTTAGAGCCAAAATATTCAATTTATATTATGAGCCTTTCTTACTTATCAAGGGTTTTATATAGGAACAAAAATTTCCCTCTTTCTTAATATTAAACATAATCGTCAAAATAATAAAATAATAATAATTATCATAAACGTAATCATGTTTTTTAATTATTTCTTTGTCAATCACATAATTAGACATATGCCATTGTGTTCGAATAATATAATTGTGCTGGTTGATTGGTTGTGCGAAAACATTCAATTTCCAAGCGTCAGCGGTCGTCACTTATCACTCTATCAGTGCTTGATAGTAAAGTCGTACAAGAAGGCCCAGTCCAATATTAGGCAAATTTGTCAACAGTTTACATTTTGCTGTTGGGGGCGGCCGCCCTAATTTTCTAGACTCGGATTGACATTATAAGCTCCCATATCAATCAAATAAAGCTCACTTTTAGACCAGACTTAGTATATAATAATATGATGGTTGGTTAAATATTTTTATGAATGTTGTGTGGATCTATCCCTATCAGAATTATAGCATTGCATGCCGGTCTTACCTAGTTATTTATTTATTCCGAGTCATTGTCATATATGCGTTGTCAAGCGGATTGGCTGTCTGGTATCACGCTAATATATTTTTCCTCAATGGGGCCTACAGTCGCTATTTGGGCCAGCAGGTTGGCCCTATGAAAATGGTAATTAAAATTAATACTAGAAATACTTTTTTGTGAAGCATAGGCCTTACAGTTTCGTTTTTCGTTGTGTTAAATTAAATATAATACCAAGTAGGCCATGACATATGTAAACATAACGCGCTTTGGGCACCCTCCCCCCCCCCCTCCCCTAACATACGATTTCCCACAAAACTGTAAAATGCTTTTGGACTCCCCAACCGAACAAAGTGCCAAGGGGGCCCTCGGCCAGGCCTACACCAATAGGTTTTATGATCGAAAGAGACCAACTATTGCAGGCCTAACATAAATAGGCTTCCCATTGTAAATAATAAACGTCCCCCAAAAACTTTTTTGTAAAACCAAAAAAGTATACTAGTATGTCCTTTACTTGAAAACCGGAATCGTAGTCCTTGCTGGCCTAAAGGCGTACATTTATATGAAGTAAGTAAAACAACCAAGTAGTAGCCTACCAATAATATTCTTGGATTGTGACTTTACATTGATAAAAGGAAGGGTACCCTCTTTAACTAATTAAGCAAACTTAGACCATACCTGTTGTAATAAATTCCACCTTTTCAAGCTCCCAACTGCTTTCCTAGCTATTTTCTTTTTCATTACCGTTAGGCAAGTTCTTTGAAATACCCGCGAATTTTTCAACCAATCACGTTTGCTCGTTTCAAGGGCATCCGAGCAGCGCACGAACTCAAACGAACTTGTTTGCTTGAACTTCGAGTTCAGTTGATCTTCCTGTCGTGGTGGAACGCGACGGCTTGAACCTAGCTCGTGATCTCGAGTTCACTTGAACCTCTAGATCAAACTGAACTCGAGTTCAGCGCGTGTTTTGCAACCGGCCCTAAGTGGTTTGTACCACCAATTTATTCAGCAATTTTACATCACAAATTATAATTTTCGTTTTCAATCATGTTTCTCAAATTTTTTCTCTCAAATATAATGAATCATCTTTCCATAATCATTACAAGACAATTGAATACCTACCACATTTAACTCAATTAAGTTAGGCCTACTACAAAATCAAATGCTGCGGCAATATGACCAACCCAGTTGAAGCGCCTAGCTTTCACGTCGTAGTCCATTAAGGTTGTCCCTTATATTGTTTCCTGAGGCTGATCTGATCATGAGTCAGTCGTGCATCGGGGGGGGGGGGGGGGGTAATACTACGTTTTACTATGTCAATCTGAATGTTAAAATGGAAATGTAGAAATTAAGTTTGTCATTAAAGCGAATACACTCTACTGACCTGATTTGTTTTTTACAAATATATTTGGCATTGACTCAGCTTATTGTGTTCGAACTGGCGTCTATAAAAAATCAATCATTTTCAATTCAATAACCAAGAATATCACAGGAACATGACCACCTCGGTTGAAGCATTCTCATATAGTTGTAGATTTTCAAAACATCAATTTTTGTTTACTATTTTACTAGAATTTTCGTTACTGCACTTTGAAACCAGGCGCGAATGACCTAACGGTTGACGCGCCCTTCATCCAAGTGAACTAAACCTTAACCATGTAATCAAACTAAAAACACTGTAAAAAACAACATATCAAAGTCAATTTATTGCTTACAATATCACAGGCGTCGTACAATGACCCACGCGGTTGAAGCGCCCTATATATCTGTTTTCTCACGTCGTACTTTAACAGGCCTACTTTTGATTTATGCTTACCTTAAAATGCGAGGAGCGAGAAAAAGTTCATCGTGCAAAAATCGGCTAAAAATCGGCTGCTAACTTAGACGAAAGTTATCTCCGAAACTAGAGGCGAGATGGCGAGATCTGACGGTCGGTCGTCGGGCACTTCTCCTCCGTCCAGACGACCTCCCCGACGACGCCTACAATGAACTCACGAAGACACACGATGGACAACTGCGACGGGCGAACTCACTTTCCTCCCCCCTTTACGTGTCCGGTTCTGACCAGCATGGCCCTCCTCCCCCCCCCCCCTGGCCGAGCGGTGCATTCATGACCTAACAGGTTGACGCGTCCTTAAGAGGGAAGGACACATTTCGCTGTTGCAAAACTATTCGCTCGGCCAAGATGCATCCGACGTATATTAACTTTGCAAGTTATCAATAAGCATACATAGACAGCCCTGTTGTCATAGCTTTTCCAAATTTTGACTAATCAGTCAGAAAAATCACGAATATGGTCAATTTTGGAGTTTTTAACAAAATCAAAATTCGTGAAAACCAATTAATTTTAAAACTATTTTAAACAAATTTTAAACATGTGTTACTGTAGAGCCTATAATTCCACATTTGTGACATTGTTCGAATTTCAGACCCTGTGGTGTCAGTTGGTCGAGGCGACAGCAATTTGCCTAAAACGCAATGTCCTATACTCTCTTATCCAAATTACCAAACAAAATCTAGTATATATTCATGTTCATTTTCTTTGAACCAAATCATATGAAGAACTTCTCATCCGATGGAATGCGACAAACGTGTTCTACATTTCTCATTTAAAGTGGTTTAGTAAAACAATCGAAAAAATTTAATTTGTCATCCAGATTAATAATTTTGCGTTTGCTTTACTTCCTCTCTATCATTTTCTTTTCTTTAATACATTTATAAAACATATACATCACTGCAACAAAAAAACAATCACATCTACCCACAACATATCACAGGCGCGCAATGTGACCTGAGCGGTTAACGACACCGATTTTCTCACGTCGTCATTTAAGAAGAATTCTTATCGTGTTTTTAAATTTTTATTTTCATTTTACCAATCTAATCTTGACTATTTTTGCTACAAGCAACTACGATCCTCAAACATATATGATCCAGGCAATATTTTTATCTGCAACTTAAAACATGACTGATTTGATTCAGACCCCCTTCTGCGCCTGGGGTAAGAATTGGCTCAGAGCATGGCTCTGCTAATCGTAAAGGCGATAGAGAAAAAGTCTACCTCGCCAAACATCAGCTAATATGAAGGGTAGTATTTTCGTCCCCGAAAATAGAGGCAAGCTCTGGCATCGTCGTCGGGACTCTTGCCCCAGTTCCTTGACGACCCTCGAAGACGACGACGACGACGACAATGAAACCAGAACGATGACGAAGACAATGACGACGCGACGTAAACCCCTTCCTCCCCACCCGTGGCTAGTTTTCTCTACAGCATTGCCCCCCCCCCCTAGGCTAGAGTGGTGCTTATGACCTAACGGTGACGCGTCCTTTCCAAATAAACCAAAGACAAAACAAAATTGATTCAAGAAACATCAAATTTTTACTCTAATTACAAATCCCGTTTATCGGACCGTCTTTAACGTGGGCCTGTAGACAGAGGGAAAATGCACGCTGATAGGGCTGCTAAGGAACTTTCCCAGCGTCGCGAAGTTGTTCCAATCTAGTTACCGTTTCCAGGTGTCAGAGTGGATTTCAGTCAACTTGTTTAGGATTTTGCGACAAGCATCTTGGGATGTGTTCCAAAATAGCTAATTGCGTTGTGTGATGCCACACTGCTATAAAATTCGTCCACCTACGTCTCCTGCTCGCACGTAGAGAAACTGTGGTATGTTCCGAAATCGAATAGGACCACACACGTCAAACTCCGGGATATCGCTTTAACAGAGAAAAGTTTTTATTTCCATTTGTGACACATGAGGCATATAATAAGGAGCAAAGAGTATTCTCCCAAAAATGAAAATGATCCAAATACACCAAAATAAAGGCAAAAAACAATGTCTGTGGCACGATTGAAGTCGTTTAGTTTCAAAAAAAAATTTTCTCCTGTGTATATTTGACCAAGAAAAACATGCTGAGAAGCAATTAAATCTTGTCCTCATGCCCATTTTAAATCTAACTGTTTTTTTGAGGTATTGTTTTTTTTTTGTCATTTCCCACATTTAAGAAATGGAGAAAGGACTCTTTTGCTTTTACATGGCCACATGTGATGAACCTTTAAACTGTCTTTCAGCATGTCCAAAATGATGCCTTGCGACGCAATTTGATCTCTCCCAATGATATGACCAACTCTATCATAAAATAAACGGCGACAAACTTTCTAAATTTCTCATCCAAAAGTATCTATGTAACAAAATTTAATTGCACATCAAACACATTTCTTATGATTTATTTTTATTTCACATAATGACTTATATTTTGCTATTATATCATCATCATCATCATCATTTTATTTTGTTATATTATACACTTAGAAAACAATCTAATCATTTAACACCACAGAAAAACTCATCATATCAACTTTATTATCACAGGCGGCGCAATATGACCTAACCGGTTAAACACCATAACTTCTGACGTCATTGTCATTCCAAAATAATTAAATTTTAAAACAAAATCACATCAATACATTTTATTTTATATTTCAATAAAATAAATTTTCCTTTTACCTATATTTTACTATCACCACTGTCAATTATTTTTTTCGAAAAACTAGAAAACAAATACAATCAACAAACATCATAGAACTCATCCTCATCAACTTTCATTATCACAGGCGAACGTAATATGAACCTAACCGGTTGAAGCGCCCTATTTCTCACGTCCCATTGTCATTCAAATTATTAAATTAAAAAACATAATCACATCAATACTTTTTTTTATATTTAAATAAAATAATTTTCCTTACCTATATTATTACTATAACACTGTCAATTTTTTTTCGAAAAACTAAGAAACAAACAATCAACAAACATCATTATAACTCATCTATATCTTTTTTCACGGCGAAATGCCCTAACGTTGAAGCGCCCTAATTTCTCAGTCCGCCACTTATTTTGTTAAGAAAAAATTGCGTTTTTTGTAAATAAGATATCTTTTCCTTACTTTTATTATAGTTTATTATCCTAAAAACTAGAGCGACCTTGCAATCGTCGTTAAAGAGACCTCCTCTTTCCATTGAAACCCTTCCAAATGACCAATTAAACTCATATTAACAAACATTTCAGGAGCTCCAATTGATTTGCCGTTAACTGAAACAAAAAAAAACACTACGTCGCGTTACAAAGCGTAACGACAGGCGCCTGAATTCCCTTTCCTCCTTTTGTACTTGGTTTGCCATCACGGATATTCCTCTTATCGGAGTGTTAAACCCATTAAACGCGCCCTAAACAAAAACAAAACACTTTGAAGAACGTAACAAAAAACCCCCATAAAAAGCAACGTTTGGGGTCCCATTCTTTCATTTGTAATGGTACTGTCCCGTCGCGCGTTGTCCACTTTTGTGGTTTTTGGTGTTTTGGTTTGCAGGCCCGATCCACAAAACCACAAAAAAACCACACCAAAAATGGAAACATAAACCTCCCATAAAAAAACAATTTTTTGCAATTTCCTTTGGTAATAGATGTAACGGGTGAGTCAATCTTGGTGAGTCTCTTGCAGCACGGATCACCACCGGAGAAGTTACAACCAGGAAGAAGAAACCCCCGGAAAAAAACAAAGGCCAGCATGGAACATGAGGGAAGTAAGCCATAAAGAACAACAGACAGACGACGTCAGCGACAGACAGCCCAGAAGACAGACGACAGACAGACAGACAGACAGACGGGACAGACAGGAACAGCAGACAGAAGACAGACAGCCCAGACAGAACAGACAGACAGACAGCCCAGACAGACCAAACAGACAGACAACAGACAACAACCACATACATACATACATACATACATACATACATACATACATACATACATACATACATACATAAATACATACATACATACATACATCATACATACATACATACATACATACATACATACATACATACATACAATACATTAAATACATACATACATCCATACATACATACATACATACATACATACATACATACATACATACATACATACATACATACATACATACAAAAATACATAATACATACATACACTACATACATACATACAACATACATACATACCTACATACATACAACTACATAACAATACATACATACATACATACAATACATACATACAGACATACTACATACATTAGTTTTTTATTTATACAGATATATTTAAGTGATTATACGGAAAACAACGGTACCGGAATTCCAATGCTTAATTCATATTAGCGGACATATTGTTTATAGTGGGTTCTCTTATCATGATATTGTGGGTCCCGTGTGCAATTTTGTGATAGAGTATTGAGAATGGTATCATTTTTTTCCTTGTGAAGTACTGATTCAGAAAAATGATGGTGGGGGTCTGGGACCCCGCGACTGGAAGGGGTGAGGGGTGGGGGTTAAAATTTCGAAATTTTGTAAATATAATCAAATATTTTCTCATTTTTTTTCGACAATTCTAAATTGTTTTTAATTATTTTAGCTTTTAAACACTATATTTAACTTATATATTTCAATAAATCATTAAATTCACCACCAAAATTGGATTCAAATGTCGAAATAGTTTTTCTTAAAATTCCGCACATAGTCGTGTGGGATATCAGATTAAAGGCATTTAACGTCTCAATATGGATAAGAGAACTGTTTAATGGTCATGGTTATCACTCAAGTACCAATATCGACATTGATTTGACTTTTGTAGGGCCAGTGTCCTACGATTTCTTCAAAATATACAAGAATTTTATGTTTGCCATTTTTCAATATTTTAGTGATTTTTTTACTGCAGAGTACAAATGTATGACATGGCATTATGATAAAATAAATTAATGACATTTAACAAAATTTAGTTCAATTTATTTTTTCAATATATTTCAATACATTTTGATTTAGCACAAGAACATCGTACTATATTCAACATTTTTTCAGACCCGCAAGGGATGTCACACAAAATTACTAATGCTCATACGTTTTTTAACATCAATCTATAGTCCCATCCAAAGTCTGTTACTAATGGTATACAAGGTTTGCAACATGCCAAATCAACTACCAAATCAAAAGCTTAATAATGAGCTCTTCTGATAGCTGGGCGTAGTGGGAGCTTGAGTCGGTGGCATATTTGTGCCCTTTTAAAATTGCTTTTTTCGTAAAAAAAAAACAAACAAACCAACATAAATACCATCGTTTCTCACGTAGAGTATTTATTTTGGGCCTAACTCGCAAGTACACAGTGCATATGTATTCTTCAGGGAAATCGATACGTTTTCTTCTCCAATAATTTTTGTGTTTCCACCTAGTGATGCAAGGGCTTCCAGGACATTGTCATCAGCATCTACAAAACCCGTTTCCAGAAACTGGTCTTAGATTTACCAGAAAATGAACCAGTAATGTCAAACTCCAGAAAGAGAATACATTCCCAGTAAGCCAAAAAACTCGTTTTTGTCCCAATGCTTCAGAAATTTTTTTGTATTGAAATTCGACGGGGTTCAAGCTCTGTTAAAACCAGATAAGAATGTTTCTGGAGTTGTGAATATCGATGTGTTTAGCCAACACTAGAACGTCAGTGTCAGGAGTGAAGATAGTCAAAAGGGCTGAGTCTCCCCTTTTGGTTGCATGAAGTGCCAGACCTTGGCCTAGCGGACTATCAGAAATTTGTTCGTGAAAGTATCATTGATGACTGTTAATTTTGTGGATACAGTTCCACAAAACAAGTGAGACTGTGTAAGACTATGACAAAGAAAATAAAAGTAAAAACTTAACAGTGTGTTGTTTCCTTAAAAGAAGACAGGAAGCTTTTTCAATCGTCTTGTTGTTCTATATCATTCTCTGCCAAAAAATAATCTAAAAGAATAAATTGGTAAATACAAGCTATCTGCTGACCATGGGAGTATGTTTGGAAATGAATGGCCAATGAACCACGTTCAAGTAAAAGGAAGCTAACACATCATTTGGAAGACCACGCATCCCCAAATACTGCAAGCTGACGATACAGAATCTCCAAAACCAAATGATAATCCCAACTCTGAAATAATCAGTTGGGGTTGTAGATGGGAAAGGCAGAAATACACGCATTTAAAACTTGCAAAGGACACCAGGACAATTTCAGATTTTGGGAGATCAGTTTTGTAAGAAAGTCTTTTCAAAGTATGGGAGTTTCTCAGTGGTCCATGTTGTATTTGTACGTATGTTGAGAAATCACTAAAAAAATCACAAGAAAACAAACGGCAGCTGGGGAAGCCCCCCATTCAATACAAAATAGAACCTCACACAATAATAAAATCGGTCCCTCTAAACAAACTTATGTCCCCTTTCAAAAATAAAGATGCGATTACAGAATTGTTTGAGTAAAAGTTAATTAAAAATGGCTACAGACTTGAATGAAAATGTTTGTTTCTTACCGCAACATTGCAAAAGCCACTAAACTTCATGTCGACAAAAAGCATTTATCAGAGGCCGACACGAAAATCATTCTCCATGCACTTCATGCAACCGAAAGAGAGACTCAGTCCTTGACTATCTTCCCCTCCTGACACTGACGTTCTAGTGGTTGGCTAAACACATCGATATTCACAACTCCAGAAACACATTCTATCTGGTTTTAACAGAGCTTTAACCAAGTCGAATTTCAAAACGAAAAATTTCTGAAGCATTGGGAGAAAAAAAAGAGTTGTTGCTTTACTCGGAATGCATTCTCTTCTGGAGCTGACATTACTGGTTCCTTTTTAGTAAATCTAAAAACCAGTTTCTGGAACAGGTTTGTAGATGCTGATGACAATGTCCTGGAAGCCCTGCATCACTAGGTGGAACACAAAAATTTTGGAGAAGAAACGTATCGAGTCCCTGAAGAAAACATATGCACTGTGTACTTGCGAGTGCCCAAAATAAATACTCTACGTGAGAAAAAGATGGTATTAATGTTGGTTTTTTGTGTTTTTTTTTTTTTTCGAAAAGCAAGTATAAGGCACAAATATGCCACCGGGCTCAAGCTTTCATTACGCCCAGCTATCAGAAGAGCTCATTATCAAGCATTGATTTGGTAGTTGATTTGGGATGTTGCAAAACCCCCGTATACCATTAGTAACAGACTTTGGATGGACTATAGATGATGTTAAAAAACGTATGAGCCAGTAATGTGTGACATCCCTGCGGGCCTGAAGAACTGTTCAATATAGTACGTGTTCTTGTGCTAAATCAAAATGTATTGAAATATATTGAAAAAATATAATTGAACTTAAATTTTGTTAAATGTCATTAATTTTACTTTTTTCATAATTCCATGTCATAAAATTTGTACTCTGCAGTAAAAAATCCTAAAATATTGGCAATGGCAACATAAAATTCATGTATATTTTGAAAGAAATCGGTAGGGAAAACTGGTCTACAAGTCAAATCAATGTCGATATTGGTACTTTGAGTGATAACCCCTGACCATTAAACAGTTCTCTTATCCATATTGAGACGTTAAAATGCCTTTAATCTGATATCCCACACGACTATGTGCGGAATTTTAAGAAATAATTATTTCCCGCCATTTTGAATCCAATATGGCGGTCAATTTAATGATTTTTTTAAAATATATAAGTTAAATTTAGTGTTTAAAAGCTAAAAATATTTAAACAAATTTAGAATTGTCGAAAAATTAGAAAAATATTTGATTATATTTACAAAATTTCGACATTTTAACCCCCACCCCTCACTTCTTTCAGTCGCGGGTCCCAGATCCCCACCATCACTTTTCTGAATCAGTCCTTCACAAGGAAAAAATGAATTACTTCTCTCAATACTCTATCACAAAATTGCACACGGGATTAGTTTACAAAACCCACTATTAGGTAACCCGGTTTGAAATTGACCAAGACCGTGGATCTGCTAATCGTAAAAGACGAGGAAATAAACTAAGACGCCCTTGAATCAAGTAAATTTTAAAATAATAAATATATTTATGTTTCAATCATTAGATATCATGTTTTATTTTTTATTTTTTTTAATGAAAATGCAATATGTTATACAATCAATTATCAAATTAAATTTGCAACTCATACAATACTAGAGGTGGCGCAATATGATCATTCCAGTTGAAGCGCCATAGTTTCTAACGTCGATTCCTAGATATTCATGATCTTTGCATATGGGTGGTCACATGAGTTGTTTGCCTTTGCAAACCATTGCAGAAACCACAGACTGTCAATACGTGTTTTATGGTAAGGATATAATTATAAAGATATTTTCGGTTTAACACAAGGGGCCCATTTAATGCATCTCCGTAAAAAATTCAGCATTCTTCAGTAGAAATAGTATTAAAGACATAACTATGTTCTGTTTTTTTTTTTTTAAATAATATAAGCTTAGTGATATTTCAAGTTTGGTTCAAAATTTCATTTTCAAACCGGGATTTTGAACAAAAAAAAATTTTCATAAATAGAACAGAATAAAATGTAAACAAAATAACGGCGAACCGTAACTGCTAACAAAAAATGATAAAAGTTATAAGATAAAATAAGAAAACAAATCCTGATTTTCATCCTTTCTTCATAGCATTCCGATGCTCCTATATCCCCGTGTCTGGGCCCGGGATAGAGTGTGGCCCAGAGCATGGCTCTGCTAGTCGTGAGAGGCGAGGAGAGATGCGTCTCCAATCCATCTCGCAATCAACAATTGATATGTAGGGGGCGACGTGGGGAACCTCCCCCCCCCCCCCGTTTACCCGTGGGCTGGTTCTGACCAGCATGGGGTTCTCCTTTGATGGCCATGTTCGTCTATGTAGGTTTTGCACACGCACAGACGGACGGACAGAAAACCAACTGAAAACAAATTACATTTATAAACTTTCAATATTATCACCACCTGGGCAATATGACCTACCTGGCTAAAGCCCCCCTTGTTTCTCACGTCGTCTTATCTCTGGTTATTATTCTTTTCCAAAACTGACAACAATACACTTTCTATTTTAAAAGACACGTTAAGTGAATGTAACTACACAAAAGATTTTAAAATAATAATAACCCCTTTCCTCCCCCTGCCCGTGGCTGGTCCTGACCAGAATTAGCCCCTCCTTCACATATCCCCTAGACTACAATTGCGCATTATGACCTAACTGTTGACGCGCCCTTAATCCAACTAAACAAAAAAATGCTTATACGGGATTAATTGATTAACTAATTAATAGCTTATGACTTACCAAGCTTATATTGTGTAGTAGGATGCGCCGTTTCAACAGCAAAAATCACCTAGTTTCGCTCAGAGATCTGACAGGTTAAATAATTCCGTTAGTCCATTCATAGCATCAGTGACCTACCCTCGTCCCTTGACGACCACCTCGATGACGACGACAACAATGCCCACCACGAATTTGACAAAGACGATGACTACAACGATCTGAAACATCCCACTCAACCCCCTACACGTGGCTGGTTTTGACCAGCATAGTTCTTTACTCTTCCATGTGCCCTAGGCTGAGTGGCTCATTAAGACTTGACTGTTGACGGCGCCTATAATCCAAATAAACTAAAACTTAGATCCTTAGGAACCCTATGGCCTGGGGGTTTTGACTGTGAATAACGAGTCTCTGCATGTTGCTGTGGGCTCCCTCGTCTAATAACGGCGATACAATTTCTGAATTTGTCATACAAAGTTAATTAATTAAACGAAATTTTAGTTATAATAAAAATAATAATAATAATAATAATAATAATAATAATAATAATCTTTTATTATTAGCGGGTTTTCAGCTATTATTATCGATACAGAATATAATATGTTTTATACATACTTAATAATAGAACAATCAGACATAATCAACATTATCAGATGTATAGAACTGACCCTTCAAAAATAATAACAATTAGATGGATTTACCTTTCATAATAAAATATTTACATTTTGTTTTAAAAGATCCAACATTGTCAGATTTCCCTAATGTTACTTGGTAGTTTATTATTAAGTTGTCATTTTTAATAAAATAATTAAATTTTGCTATTGATATAACATCATTTGTTTAATTTTATTTCAAAAACTTAAATAAAAATATAGTCATCAAACACACCACAACCTAATTTCATTATCTTACTATATCACAGGCGGCGCAATATGACCTAACCGGATGAAGCGCCCTAGGTTCTCACGTCGTCGTCCAACACCGTCGTCTTTGGTACTTTCCCCTTCCCTTTGACTACCTCCCCACGGCGATGACAATGACAACACGGACGGATGATGACACAGACGGAGACGACCACGACGTGGGGAACCACGCCCTCCCCATACGCTTGTGGCTGGTTCTGACCAGCACAGGCCTTCCACCCCTTGTCCCCCCGCGTCACCTCTAACGTCCCTTCCTTCGTCTCGATTAGCCAAGTTGCATAAATCAATCAAACCAACCAACCAACCACCGCCACCGGGCGAATCAGGTGAGGGTAGGAAAAACCCCGGGTTCAGTCGTTGCGGTTCACTACGGACAGGTCGCTGTGATAGCCGGCGATTTCCACGAGACGGAGAAGACGAGGACTCAAGAGTACAGTGTGTAGTGAGGAGTAGATTCAAGTATTGTTGAATTTTTTTCAGTTTCAATGTGATCGATGATAATTATCGGACAAATTGAGTATATTCCACGTCGAATACAGCCGTTGACTATCTCGCGCATCGTTTTTGAAGAAGGTAAGACCTGTCACTTGATTTTTCTGGGTCCGGGGGAAATTGGCCCAGAGCATGGCTCTGCTAATCGAAAAAAGGCGATTCAAGAGAAAAAGTCCACCTCGCAAAACATCAGCTAGTAAGATGGGTAGTGTCGGGTTTGGGGACTTTTATTTGGCTACTGACTAACCAAAATAACACCGAAATTAGGATTTAAAAAACAATAATAATGGACTAACTTGCCCGCTACTCAACTAGTCGCTGCGGGGTCCTCGCTCCTCGTTTGACACCTATAATTATCCTAGCAACACTGATCAAAATAGATCACCAATATCGATACAATAATGTCGCCCCACAACCTACTCCTTCAGTACAGCCGTTCCACCAGGTCGCCGACTCAGCCTTCGTCTCCGCTCCCCGCTCGTACAGTCACATACATAATACTTCATACCTAATGTTTAGGAGAATAGGTCTGCGCTAATCTATAATAGGTGGAACGTGTTGTGGTTACCATTGATTCGTGAATTATGATGCTTAAAGATGGTGGTACAATCACGTAGGCCCTACCTGTAAGGATCCTTGCGACTAATACAAATGTTGGGTGGCTAAGCCCAAGTTAACAATGTTTTTCTGATGGAGACTAACTTAATTCTAAAAAAATGATACCTTCAAAAGATTGGTGTTGTTACTCATCACATCGGCAACTCGTACTAATCCAACTCGTCCGGTTTGTGTATCGCGGAGCGTCGGTTATTCCTCCTCACTACTTGTGATTCCTCACCTCCACCTCCTGTGTTGCTCGCTGCTCCTCGCCGGCCGTCTCACGGTTAGTGGGCGTCGATCCGTCTGGTTCGCCTCCGACGTTCGCCTTGACGTCGTGCGTGGACCGTGGTGCGTTTATAATCCTAGCGTCTTCTTTAACGATTCACCGTTCATGTGGGGGAGGGGTTCCAAATGTCAAGAGTGGATTCAAGCAAAGATTGTTGGATTTGCGACAAGCATCTTGGGATTTTTTTGCAAAAAAACAAATTGCGTAGTGTGATGCCCACACTGACTAATCAAATTCTCCACCTACGTCTCGACTCCCCACGTAGGAAGAGGTGGTATTGTCTAGAATTCGTTTAGGCCCACACGCCTAACTCCCCGGATATCTCTTAACCAGAAAAAAAGGTTTTTTTCTAAATGTGAAACATGTGATGTATCTATAACCGTATATCATTTTACTAGCAGAATGAAACCAAATATGATGCCTTGCGCACGCAATTTGATCTCTCCCAATCAAATAAAGAACTTCTATCATATGATAACGGCGACAAACTTTTTTAAATTTTTCTATCCATATAAATCTATTAAACAAAATTTTAAATTCACATCATTCACATTTTTTCTTTTCTTTATTTCCATTCATATACATAACTTTTATTTTGCTATTACTTTCATCATCATTAATTTATTTTGTTATTTATACACTTAGAAAAAAATCGTGTCATCAAACATACCTGCATAAACTCATCTCATTTACTTTCAGTCACAGGCAGCGCAATATGACCTAACCGGGTTTTGAAGCGCCCTAGTTTCTCACGTCGTCGTAGTAAACTTTTGGCATTATGGGCCCACACTTAGGATCATAAAATCATCATAATCAATGGAACGGCCGGTGTATGACCCCTAGAACAGTACTACCTCAAGCGTCAATGTTTGAACAATTAAAGATGATTCCGTCTGGGCCCGGGGTAGAATTGGCCCAGAGCATGGCTCTGCTAATCGTTAAAGGCGATTCAAGAGTAAAAAGTCCACCTCGCAATCATCAGCTAGTAAGATGGGTGTATATTACTCCCGTAACTAGAGGCGAGCTCTGGCAATCGTCGTTGGGGACACCTCCTCTTTTCCCTTGACGCCCTTCCCCGGCGACGATGAAATGACACAACGAGCGATGACAAAGGCCATGACGACCGCGACGTGAGAAACCACCCCTCCCTCCCCTTACCCGTGGCTGGTTCTGACCAGCAGGGGCCCCTCCTCCCCCCCCCTAGATTAGAGTGGTTTCATTTTGATCTAACGGTTGACGGGGTCTTAATCCCCAAAAAAACCAACCAAAAAAATTTATTTTTCCATTCACATACATAAATTTTATTTTTCTATTACTTTCATCATCATCAATTTATTTTGTTATTTATACACTTAAAAACAATCTAATCGTCAAACATACCTGCATTAACTCATCTCATCAACTTTCATTCGCAGGCGGCGCAATATGACCTAGCCGGTTTGAAGCGCCCTTGTTTCTCACGTCGTCGTCATCTAGTTCCTTACTCGATTAGTTTACAAATAACTTTCCGAATAACACTGTCTTAACTTCACTTCACTTCGCTAACTTTCATCAAACCCTTTTGACTAATACGCGCTCGCGATCCCCGAGGCCATTAGGCCGTCCCCAAGGGGTCACAATACGGACTTCATTCTAGGGACCGGCAGGGTTCGGTGGCCTCCCCGTGAAGAACTCTCTACACGAGGCCGGACTACAGTCACGTGCCTTCCTCAACACGCTCTCCACACCCAACTCCACACCACTCCTGATCATCGTATAACCTCCGCGCACGCAGCTCCTGCAGTGTCACTGGTTCCCATCCCGTGGAAATTTTGAACCTTCCTCGAAATCACTGCTTTTGACTATACCCCTGCACGCTCTAAAGCCGGCAAATCTCTGGCTTCGAACCGGTCCCTGCCCCTCCTTGGGTTTTGCATTGGTCTTCCTCTAAGCAGCGATCAGGGTTTATCTCGACTATGGCTCGAGATTTTGCCCTGTACTTTTCCTCGAAGGCAATTATTTATGTGTTCGCCTGTGCTTTCAAGCGGACTTATGCCTACTGGTCGTCTGCAACTCAAGCATATCACGAAATCGTTCTCGTGACGCAAATGTCAGTCATTCCTATTCATTTGCGTCACTTAAGGGCTGACTCAGGGACGTTCTAGCCTCAAATTTAAACCTCGATGCCCAGGCTCAGACAATAGGCTATTTGCACAAATTCTGTAAGTGTATTTTTTCGATAGCCACTAACACCCTATAGAACAACAAAAAGAATTGGATCTCTACATTTATTAGTTTGGCCGTATTATTGTTTTTAGTTTTCTTGGTCAAATTAGCGTTTTGAAACGCACCTGGTCGCGTGGCATTTTCGTGACGTCACCGGCCATGTAGGCTACCAGCGGACGCATTGGGATAACACGCGCAGGGGCCCTGCTTTCACGGCAATCACCAATAAATAGATCGAATAAGTATTGTGTTGTTCCTTTATGCACTAGCACTTGTGTAGCTACGCTAAATAAGCTGTATTTTAGTGTTCCCAAAGATTTGAGGCGTAAATCGACATAAAAGATTAGGGAATGTTTTGGTTGCCAAAATGAACTTTTAAAAATTTTAGGCCGAGTCGAGCTTTCCCAAAAAACTAAACTGGCAGTCGTCGTCGGGGTGCCGCCCACTCCACCTTGACGACCTCCTAACGAGGACGAACGATCATGACATCACGACGACGGAAGTATGCATTCGGCCAATCAGGTGACGAGACCGCGCGCGCGGCCCCCCCCCCTTTCCCACATCGTCAAACATTTGAACCGATTCCTACTTTTCCACTCCGGAACGTCCCCGGATGCTCAGCATACCAGCCTTAATTGATGTAAATATCTACGAAATTACAGAATTGAGTTACTTGTTGGAGTTCAAGTGAGTGTTATTGTTATGTGCACTTGTGTACACTTGAAAATGTTTAAATACGAAATAATAGTTGTTTTAAAATCCGCACCTCGGTCATCGCATGTGAACACCTAGTGGCCGACATCGGCGTGGACGACGTTAGGTTGACCTCGCTACGTCGGCTTGTGAACTCTTCATGAGACGATGACGACCGCGACGTGAGAACCCTGCTCCTCCCCCTAGACCTGGTTGTTTCTGAACAGCAATGGGTCTTTCCAACCTACATACCCTAGGCTAGAGTGGCGCATTATGACCTAACGGTTGACGCCCTGATCTAAATAAACCTAACTTAAACAAGAACTTTTTATAAACTTCACCCTCTGCATCTTAAATTAATGATATTTGAGATGCTTGCTTCACCATTAATTCAATATCTAAACATTTTTCTATTGACAATCTTGTAGAAAATCAAATGTAACTGTGTCTCGTTGTATCTCAATTTTGTGTGGCTCGTCGGTCTTGTGGTTAGAGGCTCTGCTTGCAATGCAGAAGGTCCAGGGTTCGTAACCCGCTATAGACAGAAATATTTTAACTTCTTTCTGGGTACGAAATGTATAAACGGTGAATTTGGGGCCGTCTTAGCAACAAGGCAAATAATAAACTGTAAGGTTGTTTCGAATCAGGATGTTGTTGATTCTGGCGCTGTCCTTGGGTGGA
Organism: Sweltsa coloradensis; assembly: GCA_024449915.1. Lineage (NCBI taxonomy): Eukaryota > Metazoa > Arthropoda > Insecta > Plecoptera > Chloroperlidae > Sweltsa > Sweltsa coloradensis. The sequence goes on along the minus strand of JAMZAV010002847.1, from coordinate 49,579 downwards.
ATCATGTCCAGCTAGATGGTTTGGTGTTTACTTCTTAAAAATGCCAGCCTGTGTAGCTGGACATTGTTCGCCTCGTCCATGGTGTTTGGCGTCTAAAAGTGTTGGCCCAGGTCAGTATTAAATTTAATGTCTCTCACTGAAAAATCAGTTATGTGCCTGAGTAGGGAGACTCTCAAAACATTTTTTTTTTTTATTTTAGTCCCTATATTTAACGAATTCTTTTGCTATTACTATCATTACCATAACTGTCTTTCTTTTATAAACTTAGAAAACAAAATGATCATCAAACCACACATACGCCCATTTCACTATATATAAGTATCATACGCGGGCGCAATATGATCTAACCGGTTGAAGCGCCCTAGTTTTTTTAACGTCGTATATTCTGTTTCCGCATGCTACGTGTCCCTGCTCCAGGTGTGCACCGGGCAAACGGGCACCCGGGATCATCCGAGGTATATTTTTGTAACTTGCGACAAAATAAACCATAACATTAAAAGGGACTGGAAATTGGTTTCAGAAATACATTCGACACATTAAGAAAATTTTTATGACCAAGCATTTAATAAATCTCCCAATGTACAGAATTAATAACAATAATCCAATTATCTTTGGATGTTCATGAGTGTTGTGTGTTGAATTACCGCATAAAGTAGTTTAGGGGTCAATCAATAAAATTGGTGCCAGCAAAGTAAGACAAAAAGTGATTGATGTGTGGTAAGAAAGGTTAGAAAAGGGTCATGAGGCCCGGGAAGTCACAAAGTGTCTTAACTTGCTATGCCTAAGTCATACCTCCTAAAACCACGTTATAAAATACAAACAAACTAACAATTAATATAATAAGCGATTGACAAGTCCTTAAACGATCTAAGACTTGGGAACTATTTTTGTTGTTGGGGGGGAGGGGGGGGGGGGGCCGAGGCTAAAAATGCAACATAAAATAAAGGCAAAATCCAAGATAGGTACTATAATACTTTCCGAAACTAGTGGCGATCTCTTGTAGTCGTCGTCTTGAAACCTCCTACTACCATTGATAAAATCCAACAATTACAAACTATTCAGCCTTTCCAACATGTGGAGTAACATATTTAAATTTATCAGTGAGACTGACCCAACACACTTTGAATGGAAATCAAGGCATGACATCTCGAATTTTCTTATGATGACCACGACGTAAGAGCTCCTGCCTCCCATTTTCCTCCCCTTATCCGTGGCCATGGTTCTGACCAGCATTGATCTTTCCTCCCCACATCCCCCATGCTAGAACGGTGGATTATATCCTAACGGTTGACGCGCCTTTTATCCAAATCAAATTAAATCAAGATTTACACTTTTCTTTTAAAAACTTAGAAAGCAATATAATAATCAAACACTCCATAAACTCATATCATTAACTAACATTAAGTTTACTTACACATGCGGCGCAATATGATATTACCGGTTGAAGCGCCCTAGTTTCTTACGTGGTTTCCATGCCGACTGGTTTCCCCTAAGCTTCACTTGGGGGAAAACGCTCTCACTTTATTCACATTATCCAGCTCGAAGAGAGGACCGTACAACACGTTTTCCCTTGTCAAAGGGCAAATCATTCATTGTGGCTCCCCCGTTATTCTTCCTGTTTCCCGTGGGATGAGAACGGACCTCGGCCTGGGAAGTGCGTAGTGTAGGGCACGCGTTGCATGCCGGGATAACTAGCCATCACACTGATTGCTTCCGTCCTGAGCGAGGGGGGGGGGGGTATATATTCTTAAGGATTGGGGTGCACATCTCTCATGCAAGCTTCACTTTTCTGTCCTTTCCGGCTGTGCGTGTGTCTGTCAAACTCATTACCAGCAACAGTAACTCACTAGTACACAGAAACTTGTTCTTTAAATTCTTGTCATATTGCGTATCCAATGATTAGCTTTTTTCATTACTGTAACCCCGTCAGGGCCCGGGGGAAAAATTTTCACAGAATATTGCTCTTCTAATAGTAAAAGGCGAGTGGAATTGATAAAGTCCTTCTCGCAATCATCAGCAAGCAATTAAGTTAGCACTCCCTGAAACTATAGAGGCAAACGCAGGCGTTCGTCGTCTTGGAAATTTCCCCCTTCTCTTGACGACCCCCCGGACGACGACGACGACGACTATGACAACACGAACGAATACAAAGACAACGAACGACCGGACGTGAGAACCCCCCTCTCTCCCCCCACCCGTGGCTGGTCCTGCCCAGCATAGTCGTGCCCCTCCCGCCCCCCTAGGCTAGAGTGGCTGCTTCACTGGGTTGTGCTGGATAGAGTCACAGATATTGAGTAAAACTGTATATTTAATAGATAAAGTGAACAGTTATTAAAACCGAGCCAGAAGAAACACAAGAGTGACGCCGTGACTGGCCGTGGCTGGTTCTGCCCAGCATGGTCGTGCCCTCCCCGCCCCCCTAGGCTAGAGTGGCGCTTCACCTGGGTTGTGCTGGATAGAGTCACAGATATTTAGTTAACTGTATATTTAATAGATAAAGTGAACCAGTTATTACACCGAGAAAAGAAGAAACACAAGAGTGACGCCGTGGACTGGCCGTGGCTGGTTCTGCCCAGCATGGTCGTGCCCTCCCCGCCCCCCTAGGCTAAGTGGCAGCTTCACCTGGGTTGTGCGGGGATGGGAGTCACAGATATTGAGAAAAACGGTATATTTAATAGATAAAGTGAAACAGTTATTACACCGAGCAAGAAGAAACACAAGAGTGACTTCGTAGACGGGCCGTGGCTGATTCTGCCCAGCATGGTCGTGCCCTCCCCCCCCCTAGGCTAGAGTGGCTGCTTCACCCGGGGTTTGTGCTGGATAGAGTCACAGATATTGAGTAAACTGTATATTAATAGATAAAGTGAAACAGTTATTACACCGGCCAGAAGAAACACAAGAGTGACGCCGTGGACTGGCCGTGGCTGGTTCTGCCCAGCAGGGTTTCGTGCCCTCTCAACCCCCTAGGCTAGAGTGGCTGCTTCACCTGGGTTGTGCTGGATAGAGTCCAGATATTGAGTAAACTGTATATTTAATAGAAAAAAGTGAACATTTTATTACCCCGAGCCAAAGAAACACAAGAGTGACGCCGTGGACTGGCCGTGGCTGGGTTCTGCCCAGCATGGTCGTCCCCTCCCCCCCCCTAGGCTAGAGTGGCTGCTTCACCTGGGTTGTGCTGGGATAGAGTCACAGATATTGAGTAAACTGTATATTTAATAGAAAAGTGAACAGTTATTACCACCGAGCCAGAAGAAACACAAGAGTGACGCCGTGGACTGGCCGTGGCTGGTTCTGCCCAGCATGGTCGTGCCCTCCCCGCCCCCCTAGGCTAGAGTGGCTGCTTCACCTGGGTTGTGCTGGATAGGTCACAGATATTGAGTAAAAACTGTATATTTAATAGATAAGTGAACAGTTTTTTACCCGAGCCAGAAGAAACACAAGAGTGACGCCGTGGACTGGCCGTGGCTGGTTCTGCCCAGCATGGTTCGTGCCCTCCCCGCCCCCCTAGCTAGATTGGCTGCTTCACCTGGGTTGTGCTGGATAGAGTCACAGATATTGAGTAAAACTGTATATTTAATAGATAAAGTGAACAGTTAATACACCAAGCCAGAAGAAACACAAGAGTGAAGCCGTGGACTGGCCGTGGTTTAGTTCTGCCCAGCATGGTCGTGCCCTCCCGCCTTCCTAGGCTAGAGTGGCTGCTTCACCTGGGTGTGCTGGATAGAGTCACAGATATTGAGTAAACTTTTATATTTAATAGATAAAGGAACAGTTAATACACCAACCCAGAAGAAAACACAAGAGTAAAGCCGTGGACTGGCCGTGGCTGGTTCTGCCCAGCATGTCGTGCCCTCCCCGCCCCCCTAGGCTAGAGTGGCTGCTTTACCGGGTTGTGCTGGATAGAGTCACAGATATTGAGTAAACTGTATATTTAATAGATAAAAGTGAACAGTTATTACACCGAGCCAGAAGAAACACAAGAGTGGACGCCGTGGACTGGCCGTGGCTGGTTCTGCCCAGCATGGTCGTGCTCTTTCCGCCCCCCTAGACTAGAGTGGCTGCTTCACCTGGGTGTGCTGGATAAGTCACAGATATTGAGTAAACTGTATATTTAATAGATAAAGTGAACAGTTTATTACACCGAGCAAGATGAACACAAGAGTGACCCCGTGAACGGGCCGTGGCTGGTCCTGCCCAGCAGGGGTCGTGCCCTCCCTGCCCCCTAGGCTAGAGTGGCTGCTTCACTGGGTTGTGCTGGATAAGTCACAGATATTGAGTAAACTGTATATTTAATAGATAGAGTGAACAGTTATTACACCGAGCCAGAAGAAACACAAGAGTGGCGCCGTGGACTGGCCGTGGCTGGTCCTGCCCAGCATGGTCGTGCCCTCCCGCCCCCTAGGCTAGAGGCTGCTTCTCCTGGGTTGTGCTGGGATAGAGTCACAGATATTGAGTAAACTGTATATTTAATAGATAAGTGAACAGTTATTACACCGGGCAAGAAGAAACACAAGAGTGACGCCGTGGACTGGCCGTGGCTGGTTCTGCCCAGCATGGTCGCGCCCTCCCCCGCCCCCCTAGGGTAGAGTGGCTGCTTCACCTGGGTTGTGCTGGATAGAGTCAAGAAGATTGAGTTAACTGTAGATTTAATAGATAAAGTGACAGTTATTACACCGAGCAAGAAGAAACACAAGAGTGACGCCGTGGACTGGCCGTGGCTGGTTCTTCCCAGCATGGTCGTGCCCTCCCCGCCCCCCTAGGCTAGAGTGGCTGCTTCACCTGGGTTGTGCTGGATAGAGTCACAGATATTGAGTAAACTGTATATTTAATAGATAAAGTAAACAGTTATTACACCGAGCCAGAAGAAACACAAGAGTGACGCCGTGGACTGGCCGTGGCTGGTTCTGCCCAGCAGGGGTCGTGCCCTCCCCGCCCCCCTAGGCTCGAGTGGCTGCTTGATCCGGGTTGTGCTGGATAGAGTCACAGATATTGAGTAAACTGTATATTATAGATAAAGTGAACAGTTTATTACAACCGAGCCAGAAAAAAACACAAGAGTGACGCGTGGACTGGCCGTGGCGGGTTTTCCCAGCATGGTCGTGCCCTCCCCGCTCCCCTAGGCTAGAGTGGCTGCTTCACCCTGGGTTGTGCTGGATAGAGTCACAGATATTGAGTAAACTGTATATTTAATAGATAACGTGAACAGTTATTACACCGAGCCAGAAGAAACACAAGAGTGACGCCGTGGACTGGCCGTGGCTGGTTCTGCCCAGCTTTGGTCGTGCCCTCCCCGCCCCCTAGGCTAGAGTGGCTGCTTCACCTGGGTTGTGCTGGATAGAGTCACAGATATTGAGAAAAACTGTAATTTAATAGAAAAAGTGAACAGTTATTACACCGAGCCAGAAAAAAACACAAGAGTGACGCCGTGGACTGGCCGTGGCGGGTCCTGCCCAGCAGGTCGTGCCCTCCCACCCCCCCTAGGTAGAGTGGCTGCTTCACCTGGGTTGTGCTGGATAGAGTCACGATATTGAGTAAACTGTATATTTAATAGTTTAAAGTGAACAGTTATTACACCGAGCAAGAAGAAACACAAAGAGTGACGCCGTGGACTGGGCCGTGGCTGGTTCTGCCCAGCATGGTCGTGCCCTCCCCCCCCTAGGCTAGAGTGGCTGCTTAAACCTGGGTTGCTGGATAGAGTCACAGATATTGAGTAAACTGTATATTTAATAGATAAAGTGAACAGTTTATTACACCGAGCCAGAAAAAAACACAAGAGTGACGCCGTGGACTGGCCGTTGCTGGTCCTGCCCACCCATGGTCGTGCCCTCCCACCCACCCCTAGGTTTAGAGTGGCTGCTTCACCTGGGTTGTGCTGGATAGAGTCACAGATATGAGTAAACTGTATATTTAATAGATAAAGTGAAAAAGTTATTACACCGAGCCAGAAGAAACACAAGACTGACGCCGTGGACTGGCCGTGGCTGGTCCTCCCAGCATGGTTTTGCCCTCCCAGCCCCCCTAGGCTAGAGGGCTGCTTCACCTGGTTTGTGCTGGATAGAGTCACAGATATTGAGTAAACTGTATATTTAATAGATAAATGAACAGTTATTACACCGAGCCAGAAGAAACACAAGAGTGACGCCGTGGACTGGCCGTGGTGGTCCTGCCCAGCATGGTCGTGCCCTCCCCGCCCCCCTGCTAGAGTGGCCTGCTTCACCTGGGTTGTGCTGGATAGAGTCACAGATATTGAGAAACTGTTTTATTTAATAGATAAAGTAAACAGTTATTACACCGAGCAAGAAGAAACACAAGAGTGACGCCGTGGACTGGCCTTTGGCTGGTTTCTGCCCAGCAGGGTCTGCCCCCCCCCGCCCCCCTAGGCTAGAGTGGCTGGCTTCCCTGGGTTGTGCTGGATAGAGTCCAGATATTGAGTAAACTGTATATTTAATAGATAAAGTGAACAGTTATTACACCAGGCAAGAAGAAACACAAGAGTGACGCCGTGGACTGGCCGTGGCTGGTCCTGCCCAGCATGGTCGTGCCCTCCCCGCCCCCCTAGGCTAGAGTGGCTGCTTCACCTGGGTTGTGCTGGATAGAGTCACAGATATTGAGTAAACTGTATATTTAATAGATAAAGGGGAAAAAGTTATTACACCGAGCAAGAAGGGACACAAGAGTGACGCCGTGGAGTGGGCGTGGCTGGTTTCTCCCCAGCCTGGTCGTGCCCTCCCCGCCCCCTAGGCTAGAGTGGCTGCTTCACCTGGGTTGTGCTGGATAGCGTCCCAGCTATTGAGTAAACTGTATATTTAATAGAAAAAGGGTAACGTTATTACCCCGACCCAGAAGAAACACAAGAGTGACGCCGTGACTGGCCGTGGCTGGTTCTGCCCAGCATGGTCGTGCCCTCCCCGCCCCCCTTGGCTAGAGTGGCTGCTTCACCTGGGTTGTGCTGGATAGGTCACAGATATTGAGTAAACTGTATATTTAATAGATAAGTGAACAGTTATTACACCGAGCAAGAAGAAACACAAGAGTGACTTCGTAGACTGGCCGTGGTGGTTCTGCCCAGCATGGTCGTGCCCTCCCCGCCCCCCTAGGCTAGAGTGGCAGTTTTCACCTGGGTTGTGCTGGATAGAGTCTCAGATATTGAGTAAACTGTATATTTAATAGATAAAGTGAACAGTTATTACACCAGGCAAGAAGAAAACAAAAGGGGACGCCGTGGACTGGCCGTGGCTGGTCCTCCCCCAGCATGGTCGTGCCCTCCCGCCTCTAGGCTAGAGTGGCGCTTCACCTGGGTTGTGCTGGATAGAGTCACAGATATTGAGTAAACTGTATTTTTAATAGATAAAGTGAACAGTTATTACACCGGGCCAGAAGAAACACAAGAGTGACGCCGTGGACTGGCCGTGGCTGGTTCTCCCCCAGCATGGCCCGTGCCCCCCCCGCCCCTCTAGGCTAGAGTGGCTGCTTCACCTGGGTTGTGCTGGATAGAGTCACAGATATTTGAGTAAACTGTATATTTAATAGAAAAAGTGAACAGTTATTACCCCAAACCCAGAAGAAACACAAGAGTGGACGCCGTGGACTGGCCGTGGCTGGTTCTGCCCGCATGGTCGTGCCCTCCCCCGCCCCCCTAGGCTAGAGTGGCTGCTTCACCTGGGTTGTGCTGGATAGAGTCACAGATATTGAGTAAACTGTATATTTAATAGATAAAGTGAACAGTTTTTACACCGAGCCAGAAGAAACACAAGAGTGACGCCGTGGACTGGCCGGGGCTGGTTCTGTCCAGCATGGTCGTCCCCTCCCCGCCCCCCTAGGCTAGAGTGGCTGCTTCACCTGGGTTTGTGCTGGATAGAGTCACAGATATTGAGAAAAACTGTATATTTAATAGACTAGGAAAACGCTTAAGTCCCGCCGCGTTGTTGGATGAGCGTAATTGGTGAATTGAGCTGCATTGAGTTACGCGGATTTTCTGTTGTTCTGTGAAAAAATCATTACTTATTCGAAGATTTTTTTTAAATTAAATTAAATTAAAATAAAAATAAACTTTTTTTTTTAATAAATCATAATTTTTAAGTAATTTTAAAAAAGAAAAAAATCGTAAAATTGCCAATTTTCATAACAAATAATTATTAAATTGCGCTCAAATTTTACACAAGTATTTAATTTCATGAAATAAAGGTTCTATAAAAAAATCATTACAATAGGATAAAGCATGTAGGTGTTATATGTCAAAGAATTGTTTTAAAAAAGAAAAAAACCCCGTTAAAATTTTTTCGATTTTCATGAGAAATAATGTTTTGATTAAGCTCAAATTTCACTCGAATATATAAATTCATAAAATTAAGGTTCTGTGAAAAAATCATTACAATCGAATAAAGCATGTAGGTGTTATAAATCGAAGAATTTTTTTAAATAAAAAAAAAAATCGTAAAATTGCGTTTTTTATGAAAAAATATTCCTGATTGCGCTCAAAAACGTGGCAGTTCTAAGTTCAGAGATTTCGAAGACCTCCATAAAATTTCATCGCAATCGGAGTATCGGTTTAGCCGGAATCGTGTTAACAAACACACAAAAATACAAAAAAAAAAAAGAAAAAAAAAACATTCCGGATTTTTTTCTCCAGTGTAGTGAAATGGAATCTTCGCTTCGCTCGCTACGCTCGCTACGCTCATCCAATAAAGTGAACAGTTATTACACCGAGCCAGAAGAAACACAAGAGTGACGCCCCAGCAAAACACAAAAACTGTGCCCAGTACCAGGACAGTATCGTATTTTCCGGCTCAAGCAGTACTGGGCAGGTACCGTGTACATGGTACTGGGCCAGTACAAAAGTGTCCTACCAACTTCCATTGCCAGCGGTGCCGGTCCGGTGTGGCCTTAGGTCCCGTCTGTATGGGGTTCGCGGCACCGGGGCGGAACGTCAGGGCCGGTACGTCGTCCGCGGCACCGGGCAGGCACGTCGTCCGCGGCACAGGGCAGGCACGTCGTCCGCGGCACCGGCCAGGCACGTCGTCCGCGGCACCGGCCCAGTATTAATATGTTCCTGTGTGCTTATAAGGGCCAGCATCTTTTGCCGCGACCTTCACGGTGTACATAGTCTGAATGCCCAGCATTAGATAGTCACTCGCCCGGCGTCTCGGGCGGTCGCGTGCCCAGCATCATATATGCATTCACTTTTGTAGCCACTACGGCTTCCACGGGCGCGCGCCCAGCATTAAAAAGGCACTCGCCCAGAAACCATGTTTGAAGAAACGCTGGCGCTTTCTAATACAATAAGTGAACGAATTAAAAATTAAAAATTTTGATTCAGAGGAGCTACTAATTTCATATTTGAGACCATCTGGGGAATTACAAGTACAAGTTAGTAGACAGAATATACACGAGATAAATTTTATTGCCATTAGTCGGATTCGAACACGAGATACCTTGCTCCACTGCCGCACGCCTTCACCACTCGGACACCACACCTATGAATAACTGAGTGCGTTAGCTGGCTTTTATAAGCGTCTAGCCCTTGGTCGGGTTGTTCGAAACGTAACATGTGATTACGACTCAAAGTAATAATATGTTTTATTCATTATTATTTATTTCTGTTACTAATATGGTTATGGTGCGAACTTTAATTATCCTATTATTAATTTCATAGAAATGCTTCCACAAATACACTGGGAAAGTATATCGGATTTACAAAAAAGACAACATTGTAATTATAAAGTAGGCCTATACAATAAACTTGTTTGTTTTAAATATTATATTTAAAATTTGTGAAGATACGACACTTAGCAGATTTTTTTTATCTAAATGGCTATGTCTACATGAATACTGAACAAGAAAAACCAAATAATAAAGGTCTATACTTGGATTACACAAAAAAAGAAGCATTATCCATAAATTTGTGTAGCAGTCAGACTATTATACTGATGTGAAACCAAAATAAATAATTGCAGGCCTGAATCTAAAAGCGTTATGTAAGGAAATAATTATTTTAATCACTTTTTTAATTATACATAATGTGGGGCATACACAATGGAAGTGCCACAAAAGACTTGTATTAGTATAATATACCTTTTGTGAATGTGCCTAATTATTGCACATAATAATAATTCAATAATTGTTTTAATAATATTATGTTATTGTTTTATACTTTTAAGATAATTGGTCAAAGTTGGATGAGCGGAGCGAAGACTTCAATTTCATCGACCCCCCAATATATTAAGCTCGGGTGTTTCTTTTTTGGTTTGTTTGTTTTTTGCCTGTTTGTTAACTCTCTACCAGGCAAACGGCAAATCCGATCTTGATTGAAATTGGAGGGGACCTTCGAAATCTTTGAACTTAGAGGTGTATTGTTTTTGGGTACAATCGAAGAAATATTTCTCATGAATATCGTACTTTTACATTTTTTTTTCGATTTTTAGTGCGATATTTTCGTGACATTTGGGCCGATTCTGACCAAACGGGTGGGGCTACAACGTTCAAATTTCACATGTACATTAAGGTAATAGTGTTGTATTGCTTTTTAAAAGAAAAAGTTGATAAGAATAGCCAGAATCCATAGAATAAAGGTTTTAAAAACACCAACAATGCGTTCAAAAGGCACTTGATAAGTAAATAGATACCACGCAAACTAAAAACTTACAAAAAGCTCATCCATCAACGCGACGGGACTTAAGCGTTTTGCTAGTTAATTTAAATATGGCTTCCAAGTTTCTTTCTTGGCTGCAGGGTAATTTGATAAGTAGACATTGGAAAAAATATATTTTTTAATTATATGTAGCTGTTATATGATAATATTATTTTAATAAACAAATGATTTGTAGAAAAAGTTATAAACAGTGTTCTAGAGGTTCAACTAGCAACCATTTATTCCTGTCAGTCGTCGTTCTAAATACTAAATTAGTATTTAGTATTCAAGATATACAGGAAGTCCAGTTTCAGCTTTTATAATAATAATAATAATAATAATAATAATAATAATAATAATAATAATAATAATAATAATAATAATAATAATAATAATAATAATAATAATAATAATAATAATAATAATAATAATAATAATAATAATAATAATAATAATAATAATAATAATAATAATAATAATAATAATAATAATAATAATAAGTCGGAGCAAACTTTAACGACAATTGATATGAATCAATAATTAATAATAAAAATAATAATAAAATAATTATTAATTATTATTATTAAATCGTAGCAATCGTCGTAAAAGTTTGCCCCGACTGGGGTTCGAACCCAGAACCTCCGGCTTAACGTGCCATAGCTCTACCAATTAATATTAATTAATAATAATAAATTTTAAATTATTTTAATTGGATGAGCGTAGCGAGCGAAGCGAGCGAAGCGAAGATTCCATTTCACTACACTGGAGAAAAAAATCCGGAATGTTTTTTTTTTTTTTTTCTTTCTGTATTTTTGTGTGTCTGTTAACACGATTCCGGCTAAACCGATACTTCGATTGCGATGAAATTTCATGGATGCCTTCGAAATCTCTGAACTTATAATTGCCACGTTTTTGAGTGCAATCGGGAATTTTTTTTCTCATAAAAAACCCAATTTTACGATTTTTTTTCGATTTTTAAAAACCTTCTTCGACTTATAACAGCTACATGCTTTAACCGATTGTAATGATTTTTTCACAGAACCTTAATTTAATGAATTAAGATATTCGTGCGAAATTTGAGCGTAATCGAAAAATTATTTCTCATGAAATCGAAATTTTACGGGTTTTTTCTTTTTTTAAAACAATTCTTTGACTTATTACACCTACATGCTTTATCCTATTGTAATTATTTTTTCACAGAACCTTAATTTCATGAATTAATATATTCGTGCTAAATTTGAGCGCAATCGAATATTTATTTCCTATGAAAATTGCAATTTGACGATTTTTTTCTTTGTTAAAAATTACAATTAATTAAAACAATCAAGTTATTTTTTTATTTAATTTAATTTAATTTAAAAAAAATCTTCAACTAAGTAATGATTTTTTCACAGAACAACAGAAAATCCGCGTAACACATGGCAGCTCAATGCACCAATTACGCTCATCCAACAACGCGGCGCGACTTAAGAGTTTTCCTAGTAAATAAACAATAATTATAATCATCATCTACAATGTTGAGTACATTAAATCTATTTTGGTTATTTTTAGTACCACGATATTGATATTTCAAGGTAAGAGCAAAAACGGTCTAACCGTATTCATACGATATTAACGCAATGTGGCACATTAAAATTTTAAAAAAATAAATGAATAATAAGAAAGAAACAGACTTGTTAAAAGCATAATATTATTTCCCTTCCATGTGTAAGGAGTACTTATGGGAGAACCAACTACAAGTGCCGTGTTAGTTTCCCGTGCTTTAGGAAGGCTCTTCGCGGCACGAGATTTCTACAAAGATATCAAGTGTTTTAGCAAAATATTTGCTAGCATGCGTTGATACATGCCCGTTACCCGTCTGTACGGTTGACAGCAGTACCTCGCCAGTACGCGCCCCGCAGGACACGTTGATACGTGCCCGTTACCCGTCTGTACGGTTGACAGCAGTGCCTCGCCAGTACGCGCCCGGTATCGCACGTTGACACATGACCGTGAGTAGATTGTGATATTGGCAGCAGTACCTCGCCAGTACGCGCCCAGCAGGACAAAATGTTACATGCCCGTTACCCGGCACTCCGCCAGCACGAACAGTGCGTGCCCAGACCGTGCCCTGCACCACTGTGTTTGCTGGGCCGTGGACTGACCGTGGCTGGTTCTGCCCAGCATGGTCGTGCCCTCCCCGCCCCCTAGGCTAGAGTGGCTGCTTCACCTGGTTGTGCTGGATAGAGTCACAGATATTGAGTAAACTGTATATTTAATAGATAAAGTGAACAGTTATTACACCGAGCAAGAAGAAACACAAGAGTGACGCCGTGGACTGGCCGTGGCTGGTTCTGCCCAGCATGGTCGTGCCCTCCCCACCCCCCTAGGCTAGAGTGGCTGCTTCACCTGGGTTGTGCTGAATAGAGTCACAGATATTGAGTAAACTGTATATTTAATAGATAAAGTGGACAGTTATTACACCGAGCCAGAAGAAAACACAAGAGTGACGCCGTGGACTGGCCGTGGCTGGTTCTGCCCAGCATGGTCGTGCCCTCCCCGCCCCCCTAGGCTAGAGTGGCTGCTTCACCTGGGTTGTGCTGGATAGTCACAGATATTGAGTAAACTGTATATTTAATAGATAAAGTGAACAGTTATTACACCGAGCCAGAAGAAACACAAGAGTGACGCCGTGGACTGACCGTGGCTGGTTCTGCCCAGCATGGTCGTGCCCTCCCCGCCCCCCTAGGCTAGAGTGGCTGCTTCACCTGGGTTGTGCTGGATAGAGTCACAGATATTGAGTAAACTGTATATTTAATAGATAAAGTGAACAGTTATTACACCGAGCCAGAAGAAACACAAGAGTGACGCCGTGGACTGGCCGTGGCTGGTTCTGCCCAGCATGGTCGTGCCCTCCCCGCCCCCCTAGGCTAGAGTGGCTGCTTCACCTGGGTTGTGCTGGATAGAGTCACAGATATTGAGTAAACTGTATATTTAATAGATAAAGTGAACAGTATTTCTACCGTGCAAGAAGAAACACAAGAGTGACGCCGTGGACTGGCCGTGGCTGGTTCTGCCAAGCATGGTCGCGCCCTCCCCGCCCCCCTAGGCTAGAGTGGCTGCTTCACCTGGGTTGTGCTGGATAGAGTCACAGATATTGAGTAAACTGTCATATTTAATAGATAAAGTGAACAGTTATTACACCGAGCCAGAAGAAACACAAGAGTGACGCCGTGGACTGGCCGTGGCTGGTTCTGCCCAGCATGGTCGTGCCCTCCCCGCCCCCCTAGGCTAGAGTGGCTGCTTCACCTGGGTTGTGTGGATAGAGTCACAGCTATTGATTAAACTGTATATTTATTAGATAAAGTGAACAGTTATTACACCTGAGCAAGAAGAAACACAAGAGTGACGGCGTGGGACTGGCCGTGGCTGGTTCTGCCCAGCATGGTCGTGCCCTGCCCGCCCCCTAAGCTAGAGTGGCTGCTTCACCGGGGTTGTGCTGGATAGAGTCACAGATATTGAGTAAACTGTATATTTAATAGATAAAGTGAACAGTTATTACACCGAGCAAGAAGAAACACAAGAGTGACGCCGTGGACTGGCCGTGGCTGGTTCTGCCCAGCATGGTCGTGCCCTCCGCCCCCCTAGGCTAGAGTGGCTGCTTCACTGGGTTGTGCTGGATAGAGTCACAGATATTGAGTAAACTGTATATTAATAGATAAAGTGAACAGTTATTACACCGAGCAAGAAGAAACACAAGATTGACGCCGTAGACTGGCCGTGGCTGGTTTGCCCAGCATGGTGGTGCCCTCCCCGCCCCCCTAGGCTAGAGTGGCTGCTTGACCTGGGTTGTGCTGGATAGAGTCTCAGATATTGAGTAAACTGTATATTTGATAGATTAAGGAACAGTTATTACACCGAGCCAGAAGAAACACACAAGAGTGACGCCGTGGACTGGCCGTGGCTGGTTCTGCCCAGCATGGTCGTGCCCTCCCCGCCCCCCTAGGCTAGAGTGGCTGCTTCACCTGGGTTGTGCTGGATAGAGTCACAGGTATTGAGTATACTGTATATTTAATAGATAAAGTGAACAGTTATTACACCGAGGCGGAAGAAACACAAGAGTGACGCCGTGGACTGGCCGTGGCTGGTCTGCCCAGCATGGTCGTGCCCTCCCCGCCCCCTAGGTTAGAGGGCTGCTTCACCCGGGTGTGCTGGATAGAGTCACAGATATTGAGTAAACTGTATATTTAATAGATAAAGTGAACAGTTATTACACCGAGCCAGAAGAAACACAAGAGTGACGCCGTGGACTGGCCGTGGCTGGTTGTGCCACAGCATGGTCGTGCCCTCCCCGCCCCCCTCCCAGGCTAGAGTGGCTGCTTCACCTGGGTTGTGCTGGATAGAGTCACAGATATTGAGTAAACTGTATATTTAATAGATAAAGTGAACAGTTATTACACCGGGCAAGAAGAAACACAAGAGTGACGCCGTGGACTCCAAACTAATGCGTTGTTAGACCTGGGAGCGGATGAACCACCCGCATTATAAACAACATTAGGGTGATTCTCCAAGAGGGGCGTAACCTGAGCCTCGAGTGTCACCCTGCAGACCTGATGATAGTAAAACAAGGAGCCAGGGCCTATTGGATTAGTTAACACAACATACACTGAATAATATACGTATGAATTAATAGTATGATATTAATGCACAGACGCAAACAGCAACATTAGAAAACTAATGGTTCACGCGAAAATACAACATTTATTTTATTTATATCATCAACTACGTCGGGATGTAAAACATATTAATGATATTTTCTTTGTCACCCAATTTATATTTGACTCTTAATTATTTTTGACAATATTATCACTGTAGGCCTGTATCTAAATTCATAAAATAATTTCGATGGATAAATTGAAAACTTTCAAAATTGAAACGAGACCGAAAATACTAATTAAAAATTCTCTCTTTATTCACTGAAAATGACAAAGGCGGCTCACAATAACCTAATCGGGTGACGCGCCCTAGATCCTGATAATGTGGTCATTTGATAATGATGCTTTCTTTTTTCTCAGAACGAAGCAGTTTTTTTTAAAGGCATCCTAAAAGGATCGTTCACCTCTTATGTAAAGGTTTACACAGACATCTATTTACCCAAGTAGACTCCATTTACAACAAATTATTGCCCAAAAATAATCGTAGTAACGCTAAATTAATTGTTAAATGTGCAAATAAATTTCCCTCATCTTCCCAACTTGTCAGTCGTGGCAACAGTGCACGAGTAGCGGCCGGCAGAGTGTCGAGTGTCGAGGGAGCTGCGTCATCTTATTGGGCTATATCACTTAGCACGCAACACAAGCTTTGAAGGAGGGTGGGGGATAAGACATTGATACTCGGTTTAAATTAGGTCGAAACAAAACACATGTGCATCTCTTAACCCGGCTGAGATTGATTCAGAAATTTCTGGATTGATTTACATGACATGTACATCTGTTATTCACACAAAGCAAAATACAAATACGCCTATACAATCTTGTAATCTCGTGTATGGAGCACAGCAGTCATGTCACTGTTTACAATGGAATATGCAGGAGAAGGTGAATAACGTACCAATAGGGTTCACTTTCAGTCTTATCTTGATTCTTGACGATGACTACTTTTGTGTACTTGGAACGATCATGTTTCCTTTAAAACTTTTCATTTCATTAATTGTCTTTTTTATCTCTACGCTTGGTACGGCCATTCCATTAGCTCAAGTATCATGTGATCATTACGAAATTATGAAATTCTGTTGTTTCGACAATCGACTTGATATAGATATACGCAAGTGCCCCCCCCCCCCCGGGCTACCAGTCGAAAGGTAAATATTTAATGCTGATGCACTATGCCAGTATTCTTTGTATGTTGTCCAATATGCTGTTGACGGTGAATTTATCTATGTTTATGTTTGGAATAGTTCTAATATATTATTTGCCAGCCTGCATCTACTCGGAAAACAATAAGTTATTAGGAAGAGTAAACAAACACTGTCCGAAAACCTTACGCATACTTTTTCACATTGTATTTTATTATATCATACATAATACTCAATACTAGTATATCATACTAGTAATAATGAGGTGAGGTATGCATACCGTCAGTGTTACTGATATAATATTGTTAATCTTTTTATCTAAATAATTTGAGGAAGTTTAGGCCTATACTCACTTACATTACCACAGCTTCAGCAACGCTTTAGCAACATTTAAATATCACAATAGTTACAATCTAAAGGGTTTACATGTTTAGCCTCTTCATGCATGATTTTTCCAATTTTCTTAGAATAATTATTTTAGTACTCAGGGGAAAAATAAAAAATACTAAAATTATTGAAAAAATTCAAAATTAATTTTTTGGGGTACATTTCGGCCTCGGAATTAAATGGCACATATGTGTACACTATGCAACAACGGAAAAATAGGAGCATACAACAAAATCTTACATATAGATTTGAATTAGTATTTTATGTAGGAATTATGTCAGTTTATGACATTTTAAACAAAGCAATTTGAAAAAAAGTATAATTTTACATATCTAATCAATAAAATTTAATAATAAAATTGTGATTATAGTAGATGATTATGTGATTAGGGCCAAAATACAAAAAATAGCCTTAGGAATTTGTAAACAAAGAATGCCAAATAATTATGGGTATATTGAAGTTAACAATCTTACAAATTATTAATTACTATGCATCATCTATTTAATTAATAAACTACTAATTAGCCTCATTACCGTGTGCGAGAACACGTTTTACAATTGTAGACTACATTTGGAATAAAAAATACTTAAATTAAAATATTATGATTTAGTTGCATAGCTTTAAAATATTTTGCAAAACAATGGCAAAAACAAACAATAACCTCAAAATAACATTCAACCTTAAGTGCATAGTGTCATCGAATGATGCCACATATTTATCATCCATATTTAGCTGTACATTTTTAAAACTTTTTAGATCTACATCAACAATATTAATTATAAGTGTGTGTAAAAAATAAATAATTTATTGTGCCTTATATTCGGTCGAATGACGTGATTAATTATGCAAAAAACATGTGGTATTTTGTCAACAATGAATATTGGGGGCGTGGCCAAAAGAAACAGCTCAATTCCTTGTCCCGTCACGTGCTGCCACCTAGCGGATTTTTTCAGAAGTAGTAAACGGCATCACTTGTGTATTCTATGCATTGGTGGCACAAAATTTTTATTTTATCTCATTAAATATAATTAAAATATGAGTGGCATCATATGACGCCTCTATGCGGGAAGAGTATAAAAACTCTATTTTTTTACCTTCACAAGGAAAACAATAATTAAACTACTATTCCAGGCGGTTGCAATGGTTTATTTTTCTTTTATATAGAAAACAATATAATCATAAAACACACCAGAAACTCATTTCATTAACTTTTAATATCACAGGCGGCGCAAAATGACCTAACCGGTTGAAGCGCCCTAGTTTTCTCACGTCGTCGTGTATTGTTCATTCAATGGTTTGTTAGTGGAATCGTGAACAAAGAACCGCGAGTCATTCTGAGGTCATGTTCGGTTTTCATTGGGAGTCTTGGCGCCAACACAGACGGACAGACTAATAAAATATGCGCATAGAGATATAATATGACGAATGAACAATGCCGAAGCCCCCCCCCCCTTCCCGTGGCTGGTTCTGACCAGCATGGGTCTTGCCTGGCATGGGCGCATAGTGGCGCGAACTCTGAATTATACGACGAACTCGCGGCGACAAACACACAAATGTCTGATTGGCCCAGAGCATGGCTCTGCTAATCGTAAAAGGCGATTCAAGAGAAAAAGTCCACCTCGCAAACATCAGCTAGAAAGAGCGGAGTATCTTACTCCCCGAAACTAGAAACGAGCTCTGGCAATCGTCGTCGGGGACATCGCCTCCTTCCCTTGATGACCCCCCCGGCGACGATAACAATGACACAACGAACGATGACAAAGACGATGACGACTGCGACGTGGGAAACCCCCCTTCCTCACCCTACCCGTGGATGGTTCTGACCAGCATAGGCCCCTCCTCCCCCCTCCTTAGGCTAGAGTGGTGCATTATGACCTAACGGTTGACGCGTCCTTAATCCAAATTATCCAAAATATCTGATCCGAAGTAATTTGTGGTTAACCAAATTTTATTCCACATAAATATTTTTCGGTTGTTATGACTAATAAAAAAAATTATTTGTTATTCATTATTAAAACTATACAATCATTAATTAATACTTAAGAAACCCTGCTAATTAATTAACATTAAAACTGGTGGCACAAAATGACCTATGCGGTTGAAGCGCCCTAGTCTCTCACTTCAACGTACGTGTTAAGAATAGTCCTTCATTTTGACTGCGTTCATGAAATTTGATTTATTAAGTAGCCCTCCTTTGTAAATTATTTTTTTAACTGAATCGTATCGATGTTTGATCTAGGTGCCCGTTAGGGCGCTGCAGCTAAGCCGCGGTGCGCAACACACTCAAGAACCATACACCGACAGTATGTTGGCTCGGGCGCTAAGCGTTCGACTCTGATTCGGGAGGTCCCGGATTCGAATCCCGTCGAGACCGGCAATCCTGACTGAAGGTTTTTTCCGAGGTTTTCCTCAGTCGTTAAGGCGAATGCAAGGGATTGAGTCCTCTTAAATAGCCCTCGGACATCCCTTCACAATTTCCTATCCGCACATACCTAGTTCACCTGAAGAAGGGCTAATTGCACAATATAACAGGCTTCCCACAATAATTAAAAAAGCACCTTATACAGCAAGCATAGTTAGAGTGATTTCGAGGTGTTTCCCAGCCGTCATTAAACGTGATTTGAACTTGAAAACTATAACAATCGAAGGGATTTAGGAACCTGACAACACATGCAAAATTTGGTTGGGATACGAGCATTCCTTGTTGGTGAAAAAATGGCTTGAAACATGCTCAAAATCACTTTCAGGATGTTAGCTACTGCTACTACTGCTACTACTGCTTCTGCTACTACGGTCTAATTCGTCAGTTTTAATCGAACAGCGATTCTGACCAAACGGGTGGGGATACAGCGTTCACATTTTACATGGACATTAAGGTAATAGTGATATAGGGTCTTTTGAAAGAAAACGTTGAAAAAGTTTGCTGGAAGGTTTCCAATTAAAGGTTTAAATATAAGCCTTAGACAAGAATATAATCAACAAGTAACTATAGTTACTTGACAATGATCGACTACATTGTTAACAAAAAGCAAGTCTTTATGCCACTAAATATTTTACATTCTAAATCAACTTTGATAAAATTATTATATTTTAACAAATAATTTTGCAATGGAACTTGAAAAAGTAATGAGACCACACACATAACAAAAACTTGTAAAAATACAGCCAAACCTTACACACTCTAAAGAAATGAGATCTAAAAAAGGGCCAAACTTATTCTACCCTTCCACATTTGCGCATTCTTAATTCATAAACATTGAGTTCTCGTAACAGCATCCTAGAAAAGCTTGGCAAAATAGAGTTTGCATGATATTACGTTTAAATTAATTAAATAAAATGAACTTGGATGAACTATTACGTTTAAATTAATATTGCAAATTCTATTTTGCCAAGCTTTTCAAGGATCCCGTTACGGGATACTGTCCGTTTATGAATTAAGAATGCGCTAATGTGGAAAGGTAGAATTAGCGTGGCCCTTTTTCATTTCTTTTGAGTGTGTAAGGTTTGGCTGTATTTTTACAAGTTTTTGTTATGTGTGTTAAATATATTACAAAAAAACAGTCGTTTATAACCAGCAAGCCTCGTTAGAAATAATGTTCCATGGTGGCGGGGGTGGGTTGTTAATGCACCTTCGTACGCTACCTCGTGCAGTGTCTGCAGTTCAACACACATCGTATCGTATAATCGTACAAGGCGATTCAACAGAAGAAGTCCACCTCGCAAACATCAGCTAGAAGAGGGGAGTATATTACACCCCGAAACTAGAGGCGAGCTCTGGCAATCGTCATCGGTAACACCACTGCGTTCCCTTGACAACCTCCCCGACGAAAATGACAATGACACAACGAACGAAGACAAAGACGATGACGACCGCGACGTGAGAACCCCCCTTTATCCCCTTACCCGTGGCTGGTTCTGTCCAGTATGGGGTCATCCTCCCCATGTCCCCTAGGCTAGAGTGGTGCATTTTGACCTAACGGTTGACGTGTCCTTAATCCAAATAAACAAAAAATAACATTCATTATTTATTTTAAATATTACACAAACGTATTTTATGTTAACTGATTGACACCATTTGCTACTAGTCTCAAAATAATAATGGCATAATAACCCAAAGTAAAAGCACAGAAAAAGAGAGCTGTGTACACATATAAACACCCTCATCCACCAACGCGATTTTAAATACCGTAAACGAAGCAAGCCTAGTAACAGAGTCGTGAAAGAAGTTTCCCCGTTGAAACTTCTTTATCGACTCTGTTAGTACCAAACACCGTAGAACAATAATAATGTTAGGCACGGAGGTTCTTTTATCTGAGCTCTTTGCTCCGACGCCAAGACCAGGGCCACATGGAGCCGGATTGTGGGGAAAATACACAGTAATGGGAGAAGAAATACACTTTCAATAAACACCCAGACATTTTAGAATTCGTTGTCCAATTCCAACTATGGAAATATATTAAAAAGTTGTAAACAATTATAATTAATAAAAATAAAACTATTGCGCACTATTTTCTTAGGCGGGGCACCACAAATGCGTTATTCGCCGCAGCCGCGTAGGAAAATAATGTTTTATATTTAGAGGGCTGTGGATAAGGCATTGTTGAGAACAGACGCCAGTTTTTGTCTGTCTTGATTGGATTTCACACCTGCAAAGTCGTGTTTTATTTCTCTAGACTAAATTACCGTACATTTCGTTTTGTAATTCGGAAAGAAGATGAATCACAGTGTGTATTGATAACGAACGAAGAAGTCCTCTCGAGTTTGGAGGATGTTTGTAGGTCGAGCTGTTCTTTCAGATAAGTTTGAATCTTGGATTTGGTCATCGGTTTATTGTCTGGGCTGATAAGTTCTTCATCTGCCGACAATATTCAGCAAGCCAGACTTCGATATTTTGAAAGAGATTTACTTTTCACTTGTAACTCATGGATGTCAACGCTCAAATACGTATCTTTGTTCTATTCCTTTGGACGTAAGTACTTTTCAAGCTCACTCTCCATGCGTTCGAATGCTGGTTCTGTCCATCACATGCATGTCCCACCAATCCCCGGGGAAAGAAATTTGGCCCAGAGCATGGCTCTGTTAATCATAAATGCCCTAGAAGAGTTTAAGTCCATCTCGCAAAAAACAGCTAGCAATTAGAAGATTATTCCCTGAAAATAGAGGCGAGCTCTGACGGTATTCGTCGGGGATATCCCCCCCTTTCCTTTGGACCTCCAGGACGACGATGACAATGACACAACGAACGATGATGAAAACGATGATGACCGTGACGTAAGACCTTCTTTCCTCCCCTTACCCGTGGCTGGTTCTGACCAGCATGGGCTCCTCCTGCCATATCCCCTAGGCTAGAGTGGTGTATTGTGACATAACGGTAGACGCATCTTTAAATCAATTTAACCGAAACGATTGTCCAACGCTGAAAATCAGTTCTGCGACTGAGTGAATATACCCTAAATACGAATTTATTTACTAATTTATTTTATTTGACCTTGACAAGCTGTCATTTGTATTAAAACGACAGTAATAGTCCTACATCTTTAACCCAGTCTGGGTCAGAGGAAGAATTAGCCCAGGGTTTTCTTCCGCCGATCGTACAATACAACAGCAAACATCAGCTAGTAATAAGGAGAGTATGTTAATTCCCGCAACTAGAGGCAAAGCACTGGTTGTCTCTTGGTGGGGTCTCGTCGCCTCCCCTCGACGATGCCCCTTTAGAACGACACATTTGGCAGTTGGCACATAGCTATTCGCTGGGTCGGTAAGATCCGACTTTATATGAAACTTTACATACTTGTCAATAAAGTATAGGCTACATTGGGCCCAGCTCAAAACAGTCGTAGATTCTATGTTTATCAGCCAGGACAATCCACGAATGTGGTCAATTTTAGACTTTTTAATTAAGAAAATCCAAAAACCTATAAATCAATTTCGTGTTGCTTGTTGGTCTTGTGGTTAGCATCTCTTCTTCCAATGAAGAAGGTCCAGGGGTCGATTCCCGCTATAAGCAGAAGTTTTTTAACGTCTGATTTGGACCTAAGTACATCAGTTCTTTTGGTTAAGAAATTGTAAACGGTGACTTAAGAGCCGTCCTATACTAACGAAGGCACATTATAAATTTTAAGTTGTTCTGAAACTTTCTTGTTGATTCTGGCTTTGATCCGCGGGTGTTCGCCCTGTCCATATTAATGATTGCTATATTTCCTATAAAAAAATATCGATTTTTTTGTTGGTTATCGCTCACACGACGATTACGTCGGGGCCTACAGGGTTGGCTTGGTCGTTATGGTTTAGGTCCACAAAAGAAAATCATTTTTTATGACTGAGTGGGAAGATTAATATGGATCTGTTTTTATTTATTTTATATTTTCAAATTATTTAAATAAGTTCTTGAACAGTGTTATTGCAGAGCTCTTGTTCCGCTTGCTTGACAACTACCAACAATTGTAACAGTTGTGGTGTCAGTTGGCCGAGCAACAGGAATCTGCTTAAGAATGCGCCGGCAATGGCTCAAAGCTATCTGAGTAGCGTGCAGATAGCGCTGCATATCGTCTCGTATCCATGGCAACGGTTTGCGTCACAGATTGGAGTGGGGCGTGAGTTCCGCACGGCTGTGAGCGAGGAGAAGTTGGTTATCGTCTCTCTGTGCGCCAGCCGGCCCGCGACCTAGGTCAACACACTATCGTGTCGAAGCAATCTTGAGCACGATTCGGCCAGGCTAGCGAGCTGGCTGGTGACGGGGAAAGTAACACATGTGTTTCACGGACTAGAAACTGATCCCCAGACGTAATATTTGTATTGTGTATTTAGCAGCTATAATTGATCAAGAGTCAAGTCAGAATTAGGAACATAGCAAATTGTTCATCATTTACATCTATTGATAGAGACACACAAACACATTTTTTTTGTACATATACATTTCTACATGTACAAAAGCGCTAGTGTGAAGAAAATTTCCGTCCGACCCTTAGTTGATTTTTACCCAGAACGTGTTTGTGAATAATATAGATTAAAATCAACAGTATTATTTACTATTCCAGACATACCAGGTGAAGAAAATATTTATTATTGTTCAATAAGTAGTACGTACTGTTACTATTTACTAGTATGGTAACGAAGTTTCCTTCGGAAACCCTCCTGTTATATAACTATTATTCTACAACGCTAGTATGGTCTAATGTATGTTTCTGTCCCACCCTTGATGTACTTCTGCTTTGTTAAAATATGTAATTGCCGATATAAATGCAAAATTTATTATTGCTTGCGGCTTTGACTGAGAGGGAAGGTTTGCTTTCTTGATATTTTCTTCACTCGTTTCGGCAATGCATCTCTATGGCTTTTTTGGTTGATGCAAGTGTCTTGGCACAGATGCTGTAAACTTGTGCATTGACGATGTACGTACGTTTTTTTTTATCTAGCCAAGCACAAGCCTCTTTGCAAATTGTGCTTCAATAAGCTCGGGCAATAGCATGATAAACCTAGAAATGCAAATATCCGTGGCTTCATGGGCGCCGGGAGGGGGGGGGGGGGAGTGGCACTTGCCCCCTGGATTTCAGGGAAAACTATAAGTTTTGCACCTGGATAAATATTTCATAACTTATTTTAATAAACGGAAACCTATTATTAACAACCCAAAATCTGAAAAAAAGTGGTGAAAATATAAAACACCCTGCGGGGCTATTTGGGGGCTGTCGCCCCCGTGCACTCATCACTCTAGAGAATTAGAAGTGTTGTTTTCATGTTGCTCCCCCCCCCCTTACTAGAAAAAATCCTGGCGGCGCCCATGGTTTACTTTATTTCACATTCTCCCCCAAACAAAAAACACATAGAATTATAAATAATATTTTTACCTTATCAGCACTTAGTTCAAATACAAATTGCAAGTACTAACGTATTGAACGAAGTCAGATGACTGTGGAATGACACAATCGGTCAACATCAAAATTCCAGACGAAGATTGAGCCGATTCGTTCAACCGATTTTCTTGTACTATGCCAATTCCTGCAGCATAAATAATTAAAATCGGGCATAGGAAAGTGTCGTACAAAGGGGTGGGTGGGGCGTTAGGTTCAATGGTTCAAGTTGGTTTCTTTGGCAATAGATATAGCAAATAAACTACATGAAATCAGAGTTATAGTCATCACTATTCATGGATTTGTTCATAAATACAACAGTTTTGAAATAAAACAAACTAGACAGACTACCAACATTATCATTCCGATCTATACACAAGGAATATAGTAAGAAGGTAATAAGCCTTTCAGAATCCTAATTTAAATGATACCACAAAAACTTGACCAATAATCGTCTACAACGTGTACAAAAAACGTGAGTCACTTAGTGATTTACTTTATGAACAGTTGATTATTAATAAAATATGAATTGACACTACTCCAATAAAATGATTACATTTTTACATTAAATTTAGCAATAGAAATAATAAAGATCACTCAAAGCTTGTAGAAAATATAGCCAAGCCAATCACACTCAAAAGCATTTGAACTAAAAGAAGACCCAAGGATGTGTACCATTCTATATTTGTGAACTATAAATACATGAAATCACTTAGCCTCGTGACTGCATCCTTGCGACGATTGCCAAAATTGACTTTCGACGAGCTATTTCAATGGAATAAAATGTTATAGTCGCAAATTAAATTTTGCAAAGTTTTGCAAGGATGTAGTCAAGAGGCCGGAGGCAAAGGGAAACATTTATGGGGCGCAAATATCGAGCGGTACATAGCCTTGACTCTTCTTTTAGATCGCAATGCTTTTTAGTGTCTTCACAGTCATGCATTCCTAACACCAAAGCATGGTTAATCCTCCTGCCACTACTCCTCATCCTCCTCCTCCTCTTCCACCACCTCCTTCTTCTTCTTCTTCTTCTTCTTCTTCTTGCTCTGCTTCTCATTTGTCACCTTCATCAGTGGCTTTGACTGAGGGGGGAGCTTTTGTTTTCTTGATTGTTTAGCTGGTTTTGGCAATGCATCTCTATCTGCTTTTTTCTTTGCCGCAATAGTCTTGGCCAGAGATACTGCAACTTGTGCATCGATGATGTACGACGGTTCTTTCTTTCTTTTACCTGGATGACAATGACAATCGTGCACGACTACTGAGCCGTTGTTTCTTGACCAACACTGGCGAAATATCACATTGCTCGACATTACGCTTACTGGAAGACCCTCTAATTCTATGTCTTGGTGTCGATTGGAACGGCCCAGAACTAATTTCCCTGGCAATCGATAATTGGTTAGCAATAGATTAATTTGGTTCACAGTGCATGTCATGCCATGCTAAGTAATGCCAACAAGAGTGAATGATATGAAATAGAGACAATTTTAAATTAAAAAAACAAAACATTACTAATTGAAGTAAGGTTACATAATTGGTGTTTCCAATTACAAGGCTTACGTATAAAAAATATGCAAATTTATGCACTGGCAAAGCATTCTGGTAGAGGTAGACAATGAAATTTACTTTTTACAATGCTCTATTTTTTGTGTGATTTTTTGGTTTCATCCAACCAACGTTGAAGAATACGTAAAACTGAAAATAGTTTGTTTTTCAACGGTGCTAAAATACAAATTGCAAGTTGAAAATAAAGCTTAGCTATTTTGGTACTAACGTATTGATGGCAGATGATACACTATCAGTTTCTTCAATGACAATATGCCAGAAGACGATTGAACCGATGTGTTCAACAGATTCTCCTGTACTACGCTCAATTTCCTGGAACATAAATGTACGTGAACATAGGATAGTATCGCACAGAAGGGGAGGAGACTGGTTCAGGTTGCTCTCCACGTACACTCTTTGCATTGCATTTTGTAATGGTAACAATGGTTTCAAATTGTTTTTTTTTAGGGGTAGATAGATGAGCTGAGCTAATGATTAGGTTATTTAAAGAAACATTCAAATATAAAATAAAATAAAGTATAAATTCACTCAGAACTAATTGTTACAAGAACAAATTTTCAGCTACTATTTGCATGTATTATGTGATTCTCCAAAGTCACTGTTTAATATAATACACTTATTATGAGAATGATGGATTAAAGTCAATTTACAGGTAGAATAACAATGCTAAAACCTGGATTTAAACCCAAGACTTCATCAATAGAATATTTACTTTTTGATTATTTTTATCATAAATTATTATCATGAGTATTCGTCAAAAGTAGAAAGTGTGGACGATCGTGAATTGAAATTAGTTCACAAATACAATTTCGTCATTGTATCCACAAACTTGATTTCATTCGTTCTCTTATCTATTGCATTCTCCGTGCTGAATTACGATTTCAAAACAACACAAAAGCTCTCTTTGTTTGGATAGAGAAAAATACTATCTGCTCCTTCAGCTGTGTTTATGGTAATCAGACTAGTGTGAGCTGCGTATCTGACGTGGCAGTTCCATACCAGACGCACGCGACTACGCGACGCGTGTGCCAAGTACTAACCAAGCACAAATATCTGTTATGAAGAATCAAATCCGTGATGAGTCGTCGTTCTCAGGCGGCCACTAAATAAATGCGGCCCTTGCCTGGCACATTGATTTCGGTGTGAGAATATCGTTGAATGATGGCCATGGAGTGCACTAATTCATAGATTGATGAGTCGGATTAGTTTGTAAATATAACAAAAGATTGAAATAAAACAAACAAGGTATATAGACTCGAAATTATATTCAACATTTTGGTAAAGCCGGTATTCAAGGATAGGTGATGGGGCTCGAAGCGTAGCACATTTATACAGGCCGGGCCAAAACAGGCAACCTTAGTGCTACAATGTTTTGATTTTACCTAGGTCTAAATATATAGTATATCGTATCGAACAACAAATACAGACACCAAGCAACTAAGCAGCCCCAAACCATGAATTAAAAAAAAAAAAAAAAAAAAACTCCAAATACTTCAATACAAAAAATACATGTCCATGGGCGCCGGCAGAAATTTTGGCAGGGGGAGGCTAAAATTGCAATTTGTACTTTTGTTGGGCAAGCACAGGGGATTTGTGAAAATCAGGTTTTTAGATTGCGTTTGGTGGGTTTTAGAAAAAGTATTGGGCTGAATACGATACCAAAATAATTATGTAATTTTTGTGCAGTCGATACTCGGAACTAGAAAACCACCGAGTCTAAATCGCTTGAAGCGAGCCAGCCGAGCGTGATAAACACTTCACTGCAACTTGATGGGGAGGTTATGAGTATAGTTTTTGTTTATTAGTTTATACTTAGTTTTGTTAATATAGGCCTCGGCCTAGATGAAACCCGGTCCAGTGTAAGCCGGACTAGAACCCTTGGTAAACGTAGTGAGTGACTATACAGTGTTGTCACTTGTCTGTACGATAGAACTCAATGCCCCTAATTAATAATTATTGATAGAGAAAAATAAAACTAGGAACACACCGCTCCCGATCAGATCATTCTATATTTTAATATTATTAATTTTAATTTTCAATTGAATTTCGGTTTCACAAATAGATTAATTTATATTTAAAAACTCATATCGCCGGTTAAAAGTTTTTTTTGCTGAAATCCAGGGGGGCAAGCGCCCCCCCCCCCCCTTGCCCTCCCCCCTCGCGGCGTCCATGTATGCCATGGAAACAAAGCGACTCCCATCAATAATCTATTGTTATTTAAATAATGACAAATCTATAGCTGTTGTTACATGCTATAAATCTAAATTATTATTATAATATCTAATATTTATATATATATAAAAGACAATATACTTACTTTTTGTTTACGTTGAGTTTCTCTCCATTTTTCAAGAGGGTTGTCCTTGCCCTTTGGTGCAGAGCGCTTCTGTCTTGCTGTACTCAAACACAAGCAAACTTTCTTCGATTGCCCTTCGGCTTCAGGCCTACTTTTCGTATGTTTAACGCTTCTGAGGCGTCATACTATCAGTAACTCACAAAAATACTAATAATGCCTGACACTTATCCCCATTTTACAAAGAAATCACAGAATGGCCGTACAACTTTAACTAGTAACACTTTTAGGGAATCAAGTTCCAATTTGTAGAACAGAACCTACGGAAAGGACAACGTGGCTTCGCCGTAGGTCTAGTCTTAGTGTTTCATTCAACCCATTCGAACGATTGCCGCGCCGCATCGACCTCCCCTCACGCGCCTGTGAGCTCGGGCGCTGCGAATGCAAAGTTTATCGGCAGGGGCGAAGCGGTAGACTAGCCCGCCGAACACTAAACGCCCTTTATTCTAGAAATCGTAGTTTTAGAGATAAAAATCTACAAAAAAATCACGTTTCATATGAGAAGGTTCTGTAGGAATGTATCATATCCAAATTCGTATATCTAGTCTAAAAAACTGCATTCTATAAAATATGCTTTGGTGAAAAATTAAAATTAAAAATCGAATATGATAGAAACATCAATTGGTTCTTTATTGACATAACGCAAAAAAAATTACTTGATTATGTAAAGAATTGTGGATTTGACAGCCAATAAACGAAATGTTTGCATGACCGGAGCCCTCTTAAATCGCAAGTCCTATATCCTCATATTCACATTTATTCAATGAAATCTTGTTTTTATGCCAATACTCTCATCTCTATCATTTTCTTTTTTTTTAACTTAAACCCTAAACTCATTTCACTTTATTTTAATATCACAGGCGGCGTAATATGACCTTACCGGTTGAAGTGCCCTAGTTTCTCACGTTGTACTTTAAAAAGGGTAGCAACATTACCTAACCGGTTGAAGCGCCCTAGTGTCTCACGTCTGGTTATGAGAATATCAGCAATTATAGGCCAAAGTGTTGGGTAATTATTATAAACAATGGTGTATGACAACACGAACGATGTCACATATGATGACGACAACGACGTCAGAACCACCTTTCCTCAACTTAGCCTTGACGGGTTCTGACAATTATGTAATTTTCCTCCTTATGCATCTCCTAGGCTAGAGTGGCGCATTATGACCTTACAGTTGACGCGCCCCCCAAATCAACTAAAACTTAAAAAAATAATAGACTTTTATGTTTGAAGTAATTTGTTTAAGAGGAAATAGGACACAATCGGTAATTGACTCATAGCTTTTCGCTCGTCCAGGAAGTACCCGACGTATATGAAACTTTACACTATCAATAAAACATACATGGGAGCCCTACAGTGGTAGATGCTATGTTTATCAGCCAGGATCAGTCCACGATTGTGGTCAATTTTAGACTGTTTAAGGAAATCCAACAACTTAAAAATCACTTTGTGTGGCCTGTTGGTCTTGTGATTAACGTCTCTGCTTCCAATACAGAAGGTCAGATTCAGGTCGGATTAACGCTTTAAGCAGAAGTTTTGTAACTTTTGATTTGGACTTATGTCCATCAGTTCTTGGGTGAGGGATTTGTAAACGGTGACATTTGGCGCCGTCCTAGCAACGAAGCACATAATAAATACAAAGTTGTACCGAATCTGCCTTGGTGATTCTGGCGTTGATCCGCGGGTGTTCGCACTGTCCATACCACTGATTGCTATATTACCTACAAAAATATCGATCTTTGGTTGGTTATCGCTCACTCGTCGATTGCGTCGGGGCCTGCAGGGTTGGCGTGGTTGCTTTGGTTAAATGTCCTTCACTGAAAATCTTTTATGTGACTGAGTTAGTAGACTCTAAATCAGTTTATTTTCAAATATATTATTTAAAAATAATTTAAATGAAAAGTGTTTCTGCTCAGCTCCAACATTGCAAACAGCTGTGGTGTATGTTGGCCGAGCGAACAGAAATTTACGATAAACACATATTTTATATTATCCTCTTTTTCATTTTTATTTAAATTTTTCTTTTGTGTGGCTAATACTATCATCTCCATCATTTTCTTTTTTTTTACCTAAACTCTTATAACTTATTTCCTCAACTTTCAATAACACAGGCGGCGCAATATGACCTAACCGGTTGAAGCGCCCTAGTTTTTCACGTCTTGTTTTGATGGTATCAGCGTATTATGTTGTTAGCAATATGGCAGGGATAGTCCAAGGCCCAGGGTGTTGGGTATTAATTATAAACAATGGTGTTGTGATTACATCGGAAGGTACGCGCTGAGCACATCAAGCATGGTATCACTAAGTAGAACAAGTTGTTATGGTTTCGATTATGTTTGACTAAGAGGAATGTTGGCTGTTTTACAACAAACTATTAGCTGGTAACCAAGTGTGGTTTTGGACGAGAGTTCTATTCGAGATGTCAAAGAAGAAGGTGAGCAGAGCCTGAAGACAGAAGAACTACCGAGCGCTCCCGCCTGGCGGGGGTAGCGCAGTACCTGAAGATTGAGACCTACACTTTGGACATCGGGCCAGAAGTTTAGAAGAGACACAAGAAGAACCGAACAGGACCGGACGGTTGTCAGTAACAAGCTTGGGGGAAACCTGGTGAGCAGGCAACATGAATGATTGGTTGGCAGTTATTTGTTGTTCATTAACTTGGGAGTCCGGGGTCCGAGACCTCGCTAGTCAGACCACAGTCTTATCCAGATTTCTGTAATCTATGAGTTAAATAAACAAGGCATTCTCCTCATGTTTGAAACACGTATTTTAACTGTGTAAAACCATGTTCATCTTCCAACCCGAATTCCTCAAAACACAGTACGATCTTGGTCAGCAATCTCTGAGTCAGGGGAAGGGTAGGATCTAGCTAGTTCTGGTGGTTAGGCCCTTTGGTGAAACCCTGACTTATCAGATTAGATTACAATATGGACGTTTGGCATTGTTAAAGAAATACATGACTTGACAACCTGCATCCCAC
The DNA here is from genome assembly GCA_024449915.1 of Sweltsa coloradensis. Classification (NCBI taxonomy): domain Eukaryota; kingdom Metazoa; phylum Arthropoda; class Insecta; order Plecoptera; family Chloroperlidae; genus Sweltsa; species Sweltsa coloradensis. The sequence continues at coordinate 17,983 of JAMZAV010002847.1, read as the reverse complement.
TGAAAGATAATCTACACACTTCACGCACATTTCTCTACGGCTCCAATGAACGTGGTGCTACGACGCAGGGGGGAGGAAATATGTCACATCGCACATGTTGTTGAAGGCTGCGAGACAGGCACATAAATATCCACATAAAACACATTGCATTTCTAAGGTTGTTGCGCCCTAAAACTTAAACTAATTAATTAAGGACTTTCCACCCCCATAAACTACCCCCAAGGCTAAGGTGATGCATTGTGAACAAATTGTTGACGCGTTTTTAATCCAGATTATCCAAAAGTAGAAAAACATACGTATCAAACGTATTTTTTTAACTTTCAATATCACAGGAGGCGCCATATGACCTAACCGGTATGTAATAATAATAATAATAATAATAATAATAATAATAATAGTAATAATAATAATAATAATAATAATAATAATAATAATAATAATAATAATCTTGTTTGTCCTTGGGGCATATCTTGCACACTTTTGAGTGACCCAAGCTGAATTGAACATGTTGCCAACCAAGGCCTACCAAGAATGTTTGATTTTGTGCATAGCCTAATCTTGAAATTTCTTAAGTTCAGTACTATATCTCAGGGTGCTGATAAAGGAAAACATCCTATTGTTGTTTGTATGAGCCACACTGAGGTTTGAACCCAGATCTCTCACATTCCTCTGGGTAGCGCCCTAGTGTCTCACGTCGTGTCGTTAGTGATGAATTTATCCATCTTTATAACGTTAACCCGACGAGCTGTCGTTTTATGTGATATAGCTTCAGCACCACAAGTAAGCTATCAAATTAATATTCTTTTAAAAAGAAACTCTATCAAACTTTCGAAACTTTTCCTAACTTGGCCCAGAGCATGGCTCTGCTTATCGTATGAGGCGAGTTAATATATATAGCCCAACTCGCAAACATCAGCTAGTAAATAGATAAAACTAGAGGCGAGCCCTGGCAATCGTCGTCAAGGAACTTGCCCCTTCCCTTGACGACCCCTCGACGAAGATAGATGACAATGACACCACGAACGATGACAAAGACAATGACGACCTCGACGTGAGAACCCCCTTTCTTCCCCATACCCGTGGCTGGTTCTGACCATAGAGATACCATACTGTTAGTACCTAGAGTCCCTACTCCCATCCGCCGAGCATGGGCCGCCATCTGCAGTTTGAACGAGCAAAGATGTCTTCCGAGTGTGGCATGGCAGCGCGGAATTCAAACTGGCGGTTGTAGTTTTTACGTACTGAACAGTATATTTATCGCCTTGGATACTATCTTATTAATGTTGAATCATATTTTTTTTAATAAAAGATTGTAATGTGTTGTTTATTGTCATTACGGGCACTGTAGCAATGATTTCACTGTAACAAAAACTTCCCTTCCCCCAAGATCATAAAGATAGATAGTAAATTCGAAATACTATAAAAATAAAAAAAACTCGCTTAAGAATTTAAATAATAACTTAACAAATTAATAACTATGTCAGATGTTAATAATTTAAAAATATATATATTAAGAGTCTACCCACTCAGTTATATAACTGATTTTCAGTGGGGGACAGTAAATCAAAGCGAGCTAGCCAACCCTGTAGAAACCATTAAAAAATAATTAATTTCTCATTTTTTTTCATTAATTAATTAATTAATTAAAAATTAAAAATCATTTTATGTTAATCAATCCAGAAATTACAAAATCCATCTCAGCGGGGTATCGAACCCCGGTTTCCCGATTGCCGGTCGTGTGCTTCACCCCTAAGCTACCGAGACGGTAAACTTGTTAACATCTGGATTGTTGGTGCATTGTAGATGATTTACATAAAATCTATTACACCTTGACCTACGGGAGTGATTCCCGATTAATAAAATTGAGAAATAAAAAAACAAATTAATTTTGCAAATGATTTTCGAGATATATGAACATAAAACAAATCTCCACAATGGTATAGTGTGGCTCGTTGGTCGTGTGGTAAGCGTCTCTACTTCAAAAGCAGGCGGTCCAGGGTTCGATTCCCGTTATACACACAAGTTTTTAAACTTCTGTTTAAGACTTAAGTCCATCAGTTCTTGGCTTCGGAATTTGTGAACGGTGATTTTGGAGCCGTCTTAGTAACGAGGCACATACTGTAGTAAATTCAAAGTTGTTCTGAATCGGCCTTGTTGATTCTGGCGTTGATCCGCGGGTGCTCGCACTGTCCATACATTTATCGCGTAAAAATTGCAGACAGGCCTAGCCCTATGGGTGGGGGGAGGGAAGTTATTGTCGCATAGTGTAATCTTTGCTACAGTGCCTATAATGAGTAATGACTATAAACAACCCATTACAATGTTTAATTCATTCTTAAATTATATGATTCAACATTAAAAAGATCAGTATCCAAGCCGATAAATATACTGTTCAGTACGTAAAAACTACTAGGCCCACAGTTTGAATTCCGCGCTGCTTGATGCCACACTCAGAAGACATCTTGGCTCGTTCAAATTGCCTTGAATCCCGGACATGGTGGTGACTCTCGGTACTAATGGTATATCTATGGTTCTGACCATGGGCCCCTCCTCCCCCCGCCCCCCTAGGTTAGAGTGGTGCATTATGACCTAATGGTTGACGCGTCCTTAATCCAAATAAATATAAAATAAAATGAAAACAAACTAAGTACTTATTATGTATGAATCATGTTTTCACCAATAGATAAAAACCAGGAGATATCAGGAACATCCTAACCCTATAGTAAGCATAACAAAAAACAAACTCGATCTTTTCATTGACAATATTACATGCGGCGCAATATGACCCACTCTGTTGAAGCGCCCTAGTTTCTCCCGGGGTTCTTTATTGGTGTAGTCGACGCTTCGCAGTGTTTGACACGACGAGGTCGCGGGTTCGTGTCCCGCATAAGGCATGGTTTTTAGTATTGTCCTGCAACCTCAACTATCACCACTCATCGTCTCGGATATGAATAATGCAAGCAAAAATAGTCGTGTTAGAATCAAGTATATAGCTATAGATTTTATAAATCATCATAATCGCATTAGTGAAATTGTAAATTTTTGTACTTATACATACCGAGCATCAATTTTATTGGATAAACTAATAGGAGATTTCAATTTGTTTCAAATCTTATTTGGCGGTCATCTTGAACTATGGCGCCAACTTTTTATTTATTTTTCCCAAGTACTTTTCTCCTTCTGGGACCGGAGTAGAACTGGCCAGAAACATGGCTCTGCTATTCGAAGAAGACGATTCAAGACAGAAAGTACACCACGCAATAATCAGCTATTAAGAGGGGAGTGTATAACTTCCCGAAACTAGAGGCAAGCTCTGACAAGCGTCGCCGGGACGCCTCTTCTTTCCCTTGACGATCTCATCGACGACAATGACAGTTACACAAAGAACGATGACAAAGACGATGACGTCCGTGACGTGAGAAACCCCCTTTCTCCCCCTATCCGTGGCTGGTTCTGACCAGCATGGGCTCCTCCTCCCCATATCTCCTAGGCTAGAGTGGTGCATTATGTCATAACGGTTGACGCGCCGTCAAACAAAACCATCTATTTCAAGTCTCCCTATTCTTGTCTTGTTTCAGGTGTCCACGGCTTCAGTTGATGTAGTCGCCAACCAAGTTCCGCGCTCAGACAACCAGACGTGAAAGGTTCGTTGATTTGTCCTGTCTCAAATTGTTTTAAAACATTTCTGAACACATCGGAAACGTGTCATAGAACAGGAAGGTTGTGATTTAGTCTTCTATCATATGTTAACGGCGACAAACTATCTTAATTTATAATTTTACATACATTTTCATTGCATTTCAATTTTTTAGTAAAATAAATAACGATACGATTTATATATATATATATATCGCAACTTTATATGGCTATCTCGGTCATCTTTATTATATTATCTTATTTTATTAACTTAGAAAACAATATAACCATCAAACACCATAAATTCAAATAATTAACTTACAATAACACAGGCTGCGCAATATGACCTAACCGGTTGAAAAGCCCTGGTTTCTCACGTCGTACTGAGAGTTCTTAAAATATCCAATGTAATCTACGAGATACGTGTGCAAAGTTTAGTTTCAGAAACTGTCTCCAAAGCTCGCTAGTCTCTCAATTCCTCACCAGGTAGCGTGCGAGTCGCAAGTAATTCCGAGATCACTCTAACTCTGAGCAAAGAGATAGTCATACGTAGCGTGTGAGACTCTGATGAGGGAGGTCACGGGCTCGAATCCCACCACCGGCAATCCTGACTGAAAATTTTCCCAGAGGTTTTCTTCAGTAGTTAATGCGAATGCTGGTAGTGAGTCCTCTGTAACAGCCCTCGGGCATTCCCTTATCATATGGACATCAAACCAGAAATTAAACAATCTATCTCAGCGGGGTATCAGGACCTACGGGAGTGTTTCCCAATTAATGAAGTTGAGAAACCTTCTTATCAGTTACCTAACACCCTAATAACCTGGTTAGTCACCTACACCGGCCATCCTTACTTAAAAGTGTTATTCACACGGTAGCGTGAGAGTCGCAAGCAATACCGTGTTAACTCTACTTCCAGTTTGAACAGAGCGCCGTATACTTTGTGTTCGTCTGGTCCTGAGTTTGAACATTCAGTTGCGCGTTATGACCTCACGGTTGACGCGCCCTTAATCCAAACAAACTAAAAACATTCAGTTGATCATCAAAGGTCACTTTGATTTTATTTTCTCGGAATATGATGCCTTGGGCACGCAATTAGATCTCTCCCAATCATATTACTAGGTAACTTTTATCATTCATCATTCGTCGACAAACGTTCTGATTTTTTTTTTAAACTTATTTATTAAAAAAAATTTATTTCACATCAAACATAATCCTTATTTATCTATTTATTGCCATTTTTTATTCTTTTCCTTTTAGTATAATTACCAGTATTTTCTCATTCCCGTCTGGTCCCGGGGTAGAATTGGCCCCTGAGAATGGCTCTGCTAATCGTACAAGGCGATTCAAGAGAAAAAGTCCACCTCGCAAACATCAGCTAGTATGAAGGGCCTAAAACGTTCAGTTTTATTGATCCACCTTAACTGAACGTTTCAGGCTAAGCGACGTGTGTTCAGTTTTCACTGCAGAGTTATTTGCCAACCGTGAAGCTCTTAAATACATTCTACGTTGTCGTTGTGGAAAATACCTTTTGTGTTCAGATAGCTTAAGTTCACTTCAAGCTATAAAACACATGTATTCTAGTCATCATTTAGTACAAGACATCCAATTCTATTTAGAAAAAACTAACCTCTAAGGGATATATAATAGAGTTTTGCTGGATACCTGGACACGTGGGCATAGAGGGAAATGAACACGCTGATCGGGCTGCTAAGGAAGCTTTCCAGCGTCGCGACGTTGATTTCAATCTAGTTCCCGTTCCAGATGTCAAGAGTGGATTCAAGCAAAGATTGTTGGATTTGCGACAAGCATCTTGGGATGTGTTGCAAAAAAACAAATTGCGTAGTGTGATGCCCACATTGACTAATAAAATTCGTCCACCTACATCTCGACTCTCACGTAGAGAAGAGGTGGTATTGTCTAGACTTCGTATAGGCCACACACGCCTAACTCACGGATATCTCTTAACCAGAGAAAAGGTTATTCCCATATGTGACACATGTGATGTACCTTTAACCGTACATCATATGCTAGCAGAATGAACCAAATATGATGCCTTGCGCATGCAATTTGATCTCTCCCAATCATATGAAGAACTTCTATCATATGATAACGGCGACAAACTTTTTAATTTCTCATCCATACTAAACAATTTAACAAAATTTAATTCACATCATACACATAACTTTATTTTCTTTATTTTCATTCACATACATAACTTTTATTTTGCTATTACTTTCATCATCATCCTTTTATTTTGTTATTTATACACATGGAAAACAATCTAATCATCAAACATACCTGCAATAACTCTTCTCATTTACTTTCATTCATAGGCGGCGCAATATGACCTAACCGGTTGAAGCGCCCTAGTTTCTCACGTCCTCGTCGTAGTATATTACTCCCCAAATCAAGAGGCGAGCTCCTCGTGGTCGGGGACCTTGCCCCCTTCCTTTGACGACCCCTCGACGACGACGACGACATTTACACCACGAACGATGATAAAGACAATGATGCCCACGACGTGAGAACCCCCTTTCCTCCTCTTACCCGTGGCTGGTTCTGACCAGCATGGGCCCTTCCCTCCCCCTCTCCCCCCCCCCCCTTTAGGTTAGAGTGGTGCATTATGACCTAACTGTTGACGCGTCCTTAATCTAAATAAACCAAAAAATCACCCCATATTACCGGAACATATTTTTAAATTTTATTTATATTCATTCACATACATAACTTTATTTTTTTATTATTATTATTATTATTATTCTTTTTACAACGCTTATATAAGCTTCATGTGTTTGTCTGTCTGTCTGTCTGTCTGTCTGTCTGTCTGTCTGTCTGTCTGTCTGTCTGTCTGTCTGTCTGTCTGTCTGTCTGTCTGTCTGTCTGTCTGTCTGTCTGTCCGTCTGTATGTCTGGACGGAATCTTATAATCGATATTTCACCCACTTCCCAATGTCCGATCGAGCTGAAATTTTTCACACATACATATTCTTAATGACAATAGATGAATCAATTAACAGATTCACTAATTAATCAATTAATTCATCGTAATTAATTAACCAAACAAAGTTCATATGGGAAATTAGTCACAGCTAGTAAGGATGGGCCAACCAGATGCAGAAATTCGGACACGTCCAGTGAGCACATATTCGATTACATCATTCAAAGTCCATCATTCACACCTTGATAGCGAACGAACAACAAAAAGATGTAATATCCAACCAAATACAAAAATTTGTAAAAATAAAAACGGAAGCCAAGCTCTCCTTCAAAAGTTTTCGGCTGTGAATGCTGTGAGATAAAGAAGTTGAGCAAAGCTTTTTATTCTTTCACCCTAGTTTCGCTTTGAAAATAAGTAAGATCATTTCGCCTGTTGACGAGCGCCAAGCCAACGATTTTTGTGGTAAAAAAGTTAAATTTTTAAACTCGAAATCATAAAAAAATGGTTTGGCCATTGAATTTGGTTCATGACCAAGAATATTTTTTATGATTTCGAGTTTAAAAATTTTACTTTTTTACCACAAAAATCGTTGGCTTGGCGCTCGTCAACAGGCGAAATGATCTTACTTATTTTCAAAGCGAAACTAGAAAGAAATAATAAAAAGCTTGGCTCAACTTCTATATCTCACAGCATTCACAGCCGAAGACTTTTGAAGGAGAGCTTGGCTGCAGTTTTTTTTTTTACAAATTTTTGTATTTGGTTGGATATCAATTACACCTACGGGAGTGTTTCCCGACTAAACAAATCGAGAAATAACTTTAAATTTATTATTTGCCTCGTTGCGAGGACGGCTCAAAAGTCACCGTTTACAAATTGTTAAGACAAGAACACTGATGGACGTAAGTCCAAATCAGAAGTTAAAAAGCTTCTGACTTTGTCGGGAATCGAACCGTGGACCTTCTGCATTGGAAGCAGAGACGCTAGCCACAAGACCAACGAGCCACACCTTGCTTCCGACTCAGAAGGTCCCAGGTTCGCGTCCCGCTACAGTTAAAGATTTTTAACTTCGGATACGGACTTGCCAATAGTCTTGACTTGAGAATGTAAACGGTGACTTTGGTGCAGTTCTACCGGATTCAAGGCACAAAATTTATATTTTAATTAAAAAAAAGATTGTGTGAACTATGATTATAGTCCTGAGTAAGATTTGATAATCAAGGATTCAAGGAGTGTTAAAAATTTAATTTTTTTTTATTTATTTTCTATCGTGTTGGTCCTGCTTCCAAAGGTCTCGGGGTTCTACCCCAGGCCTTGGACCTTGGTTTGGTTTTTTTTTGGTTTATTTGGATTAAGGACGCGTCAACCGTTAGGTCATAATGCACCACTCTAGCCTAAGGGGGGTGGGGAGGAGGGGCCCATGCTGGTCAGAACCAGCCACGGGTAAGGGGAGGAAGGGGGGTTTCTCACGTCGCGGTCGTCATCGTCTTTGTCATCGTTCGTTGTGTCATTGTCATCGTCGCCGGGGGGTCGTCAAGGGAAGGGGGCAAGGTCCCCGACGACGATTGCCAGAGCTCGCCTCTAGTTTCGGGGAGTAAGATACTCCGCTCTTTCTAGCTGATGTTTGCGAGGTGGACTTTTTCTCTTGAATCGCCTTCTACGATTAGCAGAGCCATGCTCTGGGCCGATTCTACCCCGGGCCCAGACGGGGGACCTTGGTTTGGACTTGCTTGTCCAGGGTCCCGCTTTTACTTTTTTTTTTTTTATATACGACCTCCATTTTTAATTGTTTCTTTGTTTAATTGTAAATAACCGGAATTTAATTCAAATTCGATTCATTTGCAAATCCGAATATAATGCCAATTTGAGAAATCTTCTACAAAATAAGTTTGGTTGGCCCCATACATACTAGAAAAACGCCAAAGTCGTTGTTAGACGAGTGAGCAAGTCATGTGTTGAGTTCCTAGTTACATACCAGCCTCACATAGGCTAGAGTTAGGCCTTACAGTTGACGCGCCCTTATACCAAGTAAACTCAAGACCATATCGTGTGTACCTTATGTAATATCAATCAACACAAATGCAAATGTTCCCGGGTGCTCAACACATGACTCGCTCACTCGTCTAACAACGACTTTGGCGTTTTCCTAGTCTAGTTGACTAAGGCGCCTTTATACCAGGAATGTTGAAAACCCGGATTCAAACAACGGTCGGGATAGATTTTGTTATTTCTGGATTATTTTATTATCTCTGGAAAAGTATAGAACATGTTTTGAAATGCATAAAATACTATGGAAAACATATCCAGTACAAAATACGAGTAATGATTGCAAGGTTCACTCAATCTCCCAGCGGATTTTTAGGTAACCTTGAGCGTGTAAGATTCGATACATCGTTAATCACTGCAATGCAAACATGATTTGATAAAAATGATTTTCTTCAAAAACAAAAAACATTGACGTTAAATTAAATGTGACATTCTCAGCCGAATTTCAATTTATTATATATTGTGAGTTTAAATCGTAACGGATTTTGCTCAAAATGTTAACTGCACACTAAATACTTGTACTGGATGTATGATTGAAATTTCAGCGCAATCTGTTTAGCCGTTCGGCCGTTCTGCAGCAAAGTCACTCATTCCAGACAAAAAACAGATCTTGTGCAGTTCGCTGCGCTCACTCGTCTTTCAGTCCAGAACTGTAAAATCTTTCATGACCATTGTTTTAACCCAGGTCACCCACATTCCGGGTATAAGGGCGCATTAGCCGACTTGACTAGGAAAACCCCATAGTCGTTGTAAGACGAGTGAGCGAGTCATGTGTTGAGTACCCGGGAACATTTGCATTAAAGTAGATGCATTTAAGTATGATATGAATGATAGGGTTTTGAGATTAGTTGGTCCAGGGCGCGACAACTGTAAAACCATAATGCGCCACTCTAGCCTATGGTAGGCTAGGGAGGAAGACTCATGCAGTCTAGATGCAGCGTTAGGTAGGCGGATGAAAGGGAATGTTCCCGGTTACTCAACACATGGCTCACTCACTCGTCTAACAACGACCTTGGCGTTTCCCTAGTTTAAATGTTAAACACCGACCAACAAGTTAGACACGATGTCACACGCTAGAATCAACAACCTTAGAGTTTATTATTGTGCCTCGCTACGACTCCAAGTCACCGTTAACACATTAAGCCAAGAAAAAATATGGAAGCATTGGTTGTTCATTAACAAAATGTATAAAATCGTCAGCCTATAGCGGGAATAGAACTGAGGACCTTCTGTATTGGAAGCAGAGACTCTATAACCACTGAGCCACACGTTAATATTATATTCTCCGTAACCACCTTAAGGTGTCTCTTTCAAGCTAAAATTTGACCAAAATGTAATGGTTTCGTGCTCCCGTGATAACATCGAAATGGCTGGACCGAAAATTATGCAATTTTGGGAGAAGTTAGATAATTGAATAATGTTTGCAACGTATTGATCAGAATGTACTTTTTTTCACCCATTTTCTGCCCAAAAAATCAAGAAAATACGTGAAATTTGGAAAATTTGACGTACTTCTTGATTTTTTTGGTGGAAAATTGGGGAATAAAAGTACATTCTGATCAATACGTTGCAAACATTATACAATTATCTAACTTCTCCCAAAATTGCATAATTTTCGGTTCAGCCATTTCGATGCTATCATGGGAGCACGGAAGGTCTGCAAGCGGTTTTAAAAATGTGATTCCACCTCCGACCGGTGGCGCTCTCTGCAGTTTTATGTTTCAAGTCGGGTCTAGGGCGTGTTTTAAACAATCCTCATGCCGAGAGGCCATTATTGTACAGTCAGTGTCATATTGTAAAAGATTAAACGAGTAATTTTAATACTATTAGATTATTATGATTTCTTGGTACTTTTGGAGTTGAGCTAGATGCTTACTGTCTCTTTGAATGTATTGGACATGATCATGATTTATCAAGATCATAACAATTCAAAATTTCCATATCTTATTTAGGATTCGATCTAATTACCGGTATTATTTATAGGAGTCGTGCGCTTCGGATCTGTGTCGCAGCCGCGGACAGCCTTGATCATTTAGGAAGTAATTTTATTTATCGAGCATGCATTTTATTTCATTTATAATATAAGATGCCATTCACGGTGGTTCACACATAGTGCGCAGGTATGATAAGCATATTATGGCACCAAAGGGACGCGGGCTCGATGCCATTATTGGATGAGCGAAGCGAAGACTTCAATTTCACTGACCCCCCCAAAAAATTTAGCTCTGGTGTTTTTTTTTTTTTGTTTTTTGTTTTTTGTTTTTTTTTTTTTGTTTTTTTTTTTGTTTGTTTTTTTGTCTGTTTGTTAACTCTCTACCAGGCAAACGGCATATCCGATCTTGATGAAAATTTGACAGGACCTTCGAAATCTCTGAACTTAGAGGTGTATTTTTTTTTGGGTACAATCGAAGAAATATTTCTCATGAATATCGTACTTTTACGATTTTTTTTCGATTTTTAGTGCGATATTTTCGTGACATTTGGGTTAATTCTGACCAAAACGGGTGGGACTACAACGTTCATATTATACATGGACATTAAGGTTATGGTAATGTAGTACCTTTTAAAAGAAAAAGTTGAAAAAGTTAGCCATAATCCATAGAAATAAAGCTTTTAATATAAGTTTTTTGATTTTTTTGCGATATTTTCGTGCCATTTGGGCCAATTCTGACCAAACTGGTGGGGCTATAACGTTCATATTACACATGGACATTAAGGTTATGGTGATGTAGTACCTTTTAAAAGAAAAGTTTAAATAGTTAGCCAAAATCTATAGAAATACAGCTTTTAATATAAGTTTTTACGGAAAATAAAACCAATTGACAGGTAACAAAAGAAACTTGACAACAATCAGCTACAATGCGTAGGCAGCAAAACAAAGAACTTGCAAAAGTAAAGATATCCCATGCAAACTAAACATTTTTAAAAGCTCATCCATCAACGCGGCGGGACTTTAGCGTTTTCCTAGTAAGTAATAATCTAACGTAGGCCTACTCTCCATTCCACCACATCCACTCATCGTCTTGAGTTGCATTGGATCATCTATTTAGGCGCCTTTGATGCTAACAAGAATATTGAGAATAAATAAATGAAGACATGTGGGATGCTCTGTTTATCGTCAAACAACCAGTTCCCCTCACACTCGCGTATCACTCTCGCAAACATCAACAAACCATCTATTCTCCAGTAGATAACGAGCCACTCACTTGAGATCAGGGGCGGCTCGTGTATAGGTGCACAGGTGCACGTGCACCCCCAAATATTTGCGCGAACTAAATTCCAAATTTAAGGTTCGAAGCCAATCTCGTAATATTCCCAATAAATCGTTGGATTGTTTGTATGGATATTTTGGCTGGCCCAGAGCAAGGCATATTCGGCAAAAGTCATTCTGCAGTAAGTGCTGTCGCTGGGGGATGACACTCTGAGTGTGCACACATTTTTACGTGGTTTTAACACAGAAAGGCCGGCAGAACAAGCCTCAGGTTGTCTTTTGTTATACAACGTCTGGTATAGCTGGGTTTTGTGCACGTGCACAAGGGTCAAAACCGTTACTTCCATTCAAACGCCTTGGTATTGTGCTCGCGCCATTCATTCACCCCCACTCTCCGGTCACTGTCAGTAGCCAGTGAAAGTTGTTCGCGACAGGGTTGTTGAAGTGAGATCAACAGCAGTTTTCAAGTGAGCGAAAAGTGTAAAAATTATTATCGTGCCGTGAAGTGAAAATTACTATAATATGACTTCGTTAATTAGCGATCTAAAAATAAACAGTTTTTTAAAACGATACGATGTGATGTTTGAGGCGCGTGTCGGAGGAGATGGAGATACATTATTTGGGTACGTAATATTTTAATCAAGCATATAATAATAATTTTTTGGATGGTTTTCTATAATTAACAATTACATATAGGGGAGTTTTTCCCGACCATATAAATTCGAAAAATATACTCTAAAGTCGTTTTCCGGGTACTTCAGACCTTTAATGTCTGAAAAAATTTTCGCCTCCGGCGGCTGGGGCTGCGCCCCAGACCCCTTTGTTTCCCGCAAAATGACTTCGAAATTATGTACACCCCCACAATATTAACTCACGAGCCGCCCCTGCTTGAGATACATTTGTGAGACGTATAGCATTCAATGATATGGTCTCGATCAAGACAGTTACAGTTATCTTGTAACTGTGGCAAACTTATTGTCAGGTTTTAAATTTGTAATTTATCTCGATTAATGGGAGTGTGATATTATGTAAACGAAATTCGAAGTATTTTTTTATTAACAATAACATGGCATCTTATAATCAATCGTGCATGTCTATAGTGCGTATTATCTATTGATTATTATAATATTCATAGTATTGTTATAAGCCCGAAGAAACCCAATACATGCATACATGAAATACCCTCTCATACCAAAAATTCGAGGTCACTAAGTGTAGTGTTCAGTTTTCCTTCCTTCTCAGGATCACCAAGTATGTGAACTTTTTGACGGAAGGTGAATGAGGATATTGACATTTTCATTCTAATTATTCAACTTATGTCCGAACTCCGAATATTATTACAATGACGACGTCGGAGTGATGTTTTTTGGTAGCGGGAGTCGAACTCAATACACGCACTTGCATTTGACCTTGAATGAGTGTTGTGCGAGGCCAACACAGATAACCGTTTCCCGCGTAGTAATGTAATACTTTGGGTCGCACCAATAAGTGAATCACACAGTCGCACCGTCGCACTGACGTCCTACACACATTCTTGAGATAACTTGCCTTGTTGCTGTCAAAATTGTGTTATTTCCATTTTTCCGTTTTCAACCTTGGCCATGATATGATTTTTTAAATTTAAATTTTTTAAGTTTAATAGAAATTGCATATGTTATGATTTTATTGATGACCTTCCTTCAATCAGTCTCATAAGTCAAAATATTGTCATATTGCTTAATTATGTCGTCATTTGTTTCTCTCCTAATCCATCATTTTCGATTCTACAATGAAGCAGATGTAGAAAATGTGTGGATTTATATTTTTTTAATTTTTGTATTGATTTCCATAAAAGTGCAATCTTGATTCCAATATCGGATATAGTATGATACAAATGTCCGCCAACAAGCCATCATCAAGCAATTCAATATGGAAATTGGCTATGTTTCGATTCGAAAGCAAATCCATTTCAAACAGCAGCTGTATTTTGCAACAATTATTGATGTGTTTCTTTCCCTAGTTACGTTCATCGAGTAATAATTAAATAATTATTATGATTGGAATTGCGTAATGAAGACTCCAATATGACAATCTTGAGAAAATAGCTCGTGTTTTGTTTATATTTTGTACAATAGTATGTGTATTTATGTTTCGTTTGCTCTCTACCGGACAAACGCCTGTTGTGGAATTTTCACGATGTATATAACTAGGAAAACGCTAAAGTCCCGCCGCGTTGATGGATGAGCTTTTTAAAGTTTTTAGTTTGCGTGGGATATCTTTACTTTTGCAAGTGCTTTGTTTTGCTGCCTACGCATTGTAGGTGATTGTTGTCAAGTTCCTATTGTTTCTTGTCAATTGGTATTATTTACCGTAAAAAACTTATATTAAAAGCTTTATTTCTATGGATTCTGGTTAACTTTTTCAACTTTTTCTTTCAAAATGTACTACATTACCATAACCTTAATGTCCATGTATAATATGAACGTTGTACCCCCACCCGTTTGGTCAGAATTGGCCCAAATGGCACGAAAATATCGCATAAAAAATCGAAAAAAATCGTTAAAAGTACGATATTCATGAGAAATATTTCTTCGATTGTACCCAAAAACCAAACAGCTCTATGTTCAGAGATTTCCATGGTCCCGTCAAATTTTCATCAAATCGGATATGCCGTTTGCCCGGTAGAGAGCGAACAAACAGAAAGAAAAAAAAAACGAGCTAAATTTTTGGGGGGTCAGTGAAATTGAAGTCTTCGCTTCGCTCGTCCAATAAGTATCGTATCGTAGTCACTCAACGGTTTAAGCGTTGAGTGACTAATGTTTAAGTATCGATGTGGTATTGAACACGGGAATTTATTTAAATCTATTCAAATCTACTTTATTTCCGATGTTTCTCTTTCAGGTTAAAGTTTGACCAAAACGTAATGGTTCCGCGCTCCCATGATAACATCGAAATGACTGGTCCGAAAAATATGTCATTTTGGGAGAAGTTAGATAATTGTAAAATGTTTGCAACGTTTTGAACAGAACGTTAATTGTTTCCCCCATTTTCTGCAAAAAAAAAGAAGAAAATACGTAAAAATACTTAAAATTTATAAAACTTGTCGTATTTCTTGATTTTTTTGGTGGAAAACTGTATAAAAAATTAGCATTCTGTTCAATATGTTGCAAACACTATACGATTATCTAACTTCTCCCAAAATTGCATAATTTTCGGGCCAGTAATTTCGATATTATCATGGGAGCACTGAAGGTCTGCAAGCGGTTGAAAAATGCGATTCTGCCTCCGACCGGTGGCGCATATATTATTCTATATCTATGATCGAGTACTTGGTCTCTTTGGCATATCAGCTACGTTTACTGACTGATACGATTTAATGACTGTGCACTTGTTTATTATCTTCACCTACTGTTTTGAGTTTGGTAAGGTAAGGTAAAATTATGCAATTTTGGGAGAAGTTAGATAATTGTATAATGTTTGCAACGTTTTAAACAGAACGTTAATTGTTTCCCCCGTTTTCTGCAAAAAAAAAGAAGAAAATACGTAAAAATACCTAAAATTTATAAAAATTGTCGTATTTCTTGATTTTTTTGGTAGAAAACTGTAAAAAAAATAGCATTCTGTTCAATATGTTGCAAACACTATACAATTATCTAACTTCTCCCAAAATTGCATAATTTTCGGGCCAGTCATTTTGATGTTATCAAGGGAGCACTGAAGGTCTGCAAGCGGTTGAAAAATGCGATTCTGCCTCCGACCGGTGGCGCATATATTATTCTATATCTATGATCGAGTACTTGGTCTCTTTGGCATATCAGCTACGTTTACTGACTGATACGATTTAATGACTGTGCACTTGTTTATTATCTTCACCTACTGTTTTGAGTTTGGTAAGGTAAGGTAAAATTATGCAATTTTGGGATTTCTTGATTATTTGGTGGAAAACTGTAAAAAAAAATAGCATTCTGTTCAATATGTTGCAAACACTATACAATTATCTAACTTCTCCCAAAATTGCATAATTTTCGGGCCAGTAATTTCGATATTATCATGGGAGCACTGAAGGTCTGCAAGCGGTTGAAAAATGCGATTCTGCCTCCGACCGGTGGCGCATATATTATTCTATATCTATGATCGAGTACTTGGTCTCTTTGGCATATCAGCTACGTTTACTGACTGATACGATTTAATGACTGTGCACTTGTTTATTATCTTCACCTACTGTTTTGAGTTTGGTAAGGTAAGGTAAAATTATGCACTTTTGGGAGAAGTTAGATAATTGTATAATGTTTGCAACGTTTTAAACAGAACGTTAATTGTTTCCCCCGTTTTCTGCAAAAAAAAAGAAGAAAATACGTAAAAATACCTAAAATTTATAAAAATTGTCGTATTTCTTGATTTTTTGGTGGAAAACTGTAAAAAAAAAATAGCATTCTGTTCAATATGTTGCAAACACTATACAATTATCTAACTTCTCCCAAAATTGCATAATTTTCGGGACAGTAATTTCGATATTATCATGGGAGCACTGAAGGTCTGCAAGCGGTTGAAAAATGCGATTCTGCCTCCGACCGGTGGCGCATATATTATTCTATATCTATGATCGAGTACTTGGTCTCTTTGGCATATCAGCTACGTTTACTGACTGATACGATTTAATGACTGTGCACTTGTTTATTATCTTCACCTACTGTTTTGAGTTTGGTAAGGTAAGGTAAAATTATGCAATTTTGGGAGAAGTTAGATAATTGTATAATGTTTGCAACGTTTTAAACAGAACGTTAATTGTTTCCCCCGTTTTCTGCAAAAAAAAAAGAAGAAAATACGTAAAAATACCTAAAATTTATAAAAATTGTCGTATTTCTTGATTTTTTTGGTGGAAAACTGTAAAAAAAATAGCATTCTGTTCAATATGTTGCAAACACTATACAATTATCTAACTTCTCCCAAAATTGCATAATTTTCGGGACAGTAATTTCGATATTATCATGGGAGCACTGAAGGTCTGCAAGCGGTTGAAAATGCGATTCTGCCTCCGACCGGTGGCGCATATATTATTCTATATCTATGATCGAGTACTTGGTCTCTTTGGCATATCAGCTACGTTTATTGACTGATACGATTAAATGACTGTGCACTTGTTTATTATCTTCACCTACTGTTTTGAGTTTGGTAAGGTAAGGTAAAATTATGCAATTTCGGGAGAAGTTAGATAATTGTATAATGTTTGCAACGTTTTGAACAGAACGTTAATTGTTTCCCCCATTTTCTGAAAAAAAAAAAAAAACAAGAAAATACTACTAATAATAAAATTATTAACCACAATGTAAGAAGCAGGAAACAAAACATATCTTATGATTGCAAAATGAATTGAATTCGATAGTTCCTAGCACTGCTTATCTTCACCTTGACATGGATGCCACCATTCCACTTTTGTCTCCACGTTTCCTTCATTCGTAATTCACAATAAGTCGCTCAAGACAAACGCAGTACCAGGTTACATTTTTTTAGTTTTTATTCGTTGTTTTATTAATTGCCTACTCGTATTTTCAGAATAACGAATAATAGTGTCCTAATAATATGTGTAATAAAATAATCATATTCTATTGGGAATGAGAGATTAAAGACGTGCAGTATAATAAAATACCGTAGACAATCGCGAAGTGATAGTGTTTGAAATAACAAGCTACAATTCACTCATGTAACTTCGTGCGGGGTCTATGCGCAGTGGGACCCGCTCAGTCAGTCAGCGAGTGCACAGCGTAACACGTATCTCGGGTGACTGTGAATCATATAGCTCGCCTGCGCTGTTATTGGCTCAAAAATCATGATTGGAATATCGCTAGTCCTGCCTTTCGAGTCCGGTGAAGCATGCTCTCTCTCTCTCTACGTATATTCCCACGGGTTAAAACAGCACTCTTAAACAACTGTGACCATCATGTGATATATAAAAAGTGAATCTCAATGTAGTTACATTAAACCGGTCTAAACTTGGTTGGCAACAACACCGCCTGGCTTTGAACAACACGCGGTGACCTCACAGTGTTATCACTCTCGTGTCAGAGTTCACGGGCGACATTGATAACAGGCCCAGAAACATTGGTCAGTAACATTGATATCGAGTTTTACAATTACTGTATTTGAATTATTTAACATCAAATGTGCAGCTTCACAGTA
>JAMZAV010002846.1:0-118446 GCA_024449915.1 Sweltsa coloradensis | reverse complement strand
ATAGAGTAAGTGCACCAGGTCTTGCCCTGCAACATTGTCCTTAATGCCGTTGTCAGTATATGAGAAGAATGCTATCAGATCACGTCTACTTACAGAGTGCCCGGCTCCCGCGTTCACGATAACATTCTGCACAATGTAGGCCTAAGTTACTCGACGCACGACTCTCAAGGTCAAACAAAGAACGCGCCTGTATCTGCGGGGCGAGCCCAGCAGCCTATCTAATACATTTTCCCGAATATTTCGTACAAAAGTCGGTTAAAAAGTGTATTTTTGCTACGATCACGAGCCTTCAGTTCATAAACGAGTAGCGCCAGTGCCTATGAGTGAGAGAGAGACGGATGCGCAGACATATATATATGACTAGGAAAACGCTTAAGTCCCGCCGCGTTGTTGGATGAGCGTAATTGGTGCATTGACCTGCCATGTGTTATGCAGATTTTCTGTTGTTTTGTGAAAAAATTATTACTAAGTCGATTTTTTTTTAAATTAAATTAAATTAAATAAAAAATTAACTTTATTCTTTTATTTTTTCTTAATCGTAATTTAAAAAAAAAAAAAAATCGTAAAATTGCTATTTTCATAACAAATAATTATTTGATTGCGCTCAAATTTTACACGAATATAATAATTCATAAAATTAAGGTTCTGTAAAAAAATCATTACAATAGGATAAAGCATGTAGGTGTTATAAGTGAAAGAATTGTTAAAAAAAAGAAAAAACACGTAAAATTTTGATTTTCATGAGAAATAATTTTTCGATTGTTCTCAAATTTCACACGAATATATTTATTCATAAAATTAAGGTTCTGTAAAAAAATCATTAAAATCGGATTAAGCATGTAGATGTTATAAGTCGAAGAACTTTTTTAAAAATCGAAAAAAAATCGTAAATTTGCGATTTTCATTAGAAATAATTTTTCGATTGCGCTCAAAAACGTGGCAGTTCTAAGTTCAGAGATTTCGAAGGCCCCCATAAAATTTCATCGCAATTGGAGTATTGGTTTAGCCGGAATCGTGTTAACAAACAGCCAAAAATACAGAAAGAAAGAAAGAAAAAAAAAAAAAAAAAAAAAAAAAAACATTCCGGATTTTTTTCTCTAGTGTAGTGAAATGGAATCTTCGCTTCGCTCGCTACGCTCGCTACGCTCATCCAAAAACGAATGTATGTCTGTCTGTCTGTATGTTTGTCCTTTATGCATTACTACACCATTCATCAGATCTCCATGAAACTTGGCACATATATGTATTTTTTCACGGGGAAGGTTCCTATGCTATTCATTTTGTCTAACACGTGGTGATCGGTGCCTGCAAAGAGGATACATTCGTTTTAATACATTTCCCACACAACTTCTTGAACAGTCAGCCGGGCCGCCTCGATCGAACGCGCACTTGGTCCGGCGCACGTCTCCCCTCCTCTCAGCCAGCTACGACCTTGGCTGCGAGATACATCGCCGGAACTATCTCTCTCGCACTCATTACGCTTATGGGCTAACACACATGCTCGCAACGGCGCTGGACTTTTATAGATATTTTTGTCCTGTTACGTAAATATTTTGGTTTTATCATTAAGACTTCTATTATTTGGCAATTGTATAGATATTTGTATGTGTTTCATAGGCATATGAAGTTGTCAAGTGGTTAATCTCAATAATCCATAAATAATGTTTTTATTCATATTTTGATGGAACCGGAACCGAACCGGAACCGAAAAATCTGGTACTTTACTCCCCGGAACCGGAACCGAAAACAAAACCTGGAACCGCACATCCCTAATGACTACACCATTCATCCGATCTCCATGAAACTTGGCACATATATGTATTTTTTCACGGGGAAGGTTTCTATGCTATCCTCCACGTGGTGATCGGTGCCTGCAAGGAGGATACATTCGTTTTTCATCCGATCTCCATGAAACTTGGCACATACATGTATTTTTTCACAGTGAAGGTTTCTATGCTATCCATTTTGTTGTAACTCCTCCACGTGGTGATCGGTGCCTGCAACGAGGACTCACTAATGAATTGACTTCCGACACCGTTGGACATATTATCACCATGAAAGTTGACACATATACGTATTTTTTTTTATGGAAAGATACACTCCCGCAAAGGGTTCTGGCATAACACACAACAACGTCGCAGCAACGCAAGACGGGTCAGCTAGTATCTCATAAATGCCAGAACAGTGTCATGCACGAACAAGGTGCGCATTTGAACAAACTCACAGTTTGCCAGCCAGTACGTGTGGGAAAAGAATTTGTGACGTTCATATTTAGGCGTGCTGTGTTAGGCCTAATTATGATTGATTTTTGCAACGGTAGGCATGGTATTATTGCAAAATAAGAGTAGCGTCAAAACTTGCTATTTGTTACTTTACTTTATTTTCAAAAGAGGTGCGCTACGTTTCTTATTACAAAAAAGTAATATGTTACAAAAAGTGCGCTAGTACTTAACAACACCGATTATTCACTATTTAATGTCATTGATACTGAGGTATTTGTACATTAAAACTGTAGGCCTAATAACTAAAAGTATTTTAATTTATCAAAGATTTAATTAAGCTGATTACATGTACTATTTGATAATAATTGATGCTTTTTAAATTATGTATATGGCCTATTAATATTTTGATTAAAATATTATTAATTCCAATAATTCATAAAGACGAATTATTTAAGAACATCCGCCAACACAATATAAACCAATGGTAGGACAGAGTGAAGAGACCATCGTTAAACTTCTTACATTTCATGCAGTTCAGTTGATAATCCAATATGACAATTTGCATTTGGATAAACCTAATTAATTTGAATTCAGTCCTTTTCTCATAAACAGTATAAATAAAAAAATTAAAAAAATCGTTTGAGCGTGAAGTGATTACAGATTTTTAAGTTACAAATCTGGTTTGCCTACAGGTACTGGGTACATACCTTTTCATATCCCAAAATAATACAATATTTTAATCAAACCTTTGATGTTTGTTCACCAGTCAAATATGTTCGAAATTACCAAGTAAGTACCTCTATAGAGAACATCACTTAGTTAAGTGCATAACTAACAGAAAGTGAACCAAAAACCATGAATTGACAGGGTTGCCTTACATGCCGAAAATGGACGGAGGTGATCATTGCCTCTTGTGGATCACTTCCCTTTTTGTCCGTGGAACAAGCGTAAAAACATTTCAAATCCGGAAACCAGCAAAATTTAGGAGCTGGTAAAAGACATATTTTAGAATGTTATGACAGGTGACTTATTTGCTATGCGTGTCTCCCGTGAAAATAACATTCTAAAATATGTATTTTACCAGCTCCTAAATTTTGGTGCTGGTTTCCGGATTTGAAGCAGCTTGTTCCACGGACTATTTGAAGCAACGCCCATGCGAACCTTTCAACCAACCCCTTACTTGTTTGTTTATATCACAATACTAGTTCCCTCCTGTAATATATCGTCGGGCCGTTTCAACACATTCTTTATTGTCAATGAGGTTTAATATTACATGCTACAAGTATGAGTCAGGTGGCTGTCGGCCATGTGGAAGCACACACCGCTCCCTTGATCACTCCTCTAACCTAGGCTTACTAAATACACTACATCTCCCCTGTTCTTTGAAGAAGAATCTACTTTAGTAATAATGGAGAATCAAACAACAAGTTAGCATACTGCAAGATAAATTTTGAGATTCACTAAACTACTCTAGCTTGACTCACATCTAAAACAATTATGTTTCTTTCATAATACATTCCAGAATGTGATGATATTAATAATCTAATAAAGAACAAAATCATGAAATAGTCCATGTGAGTTTAAGATAACACAAAAATCGTTCAACGGCAAAGGCTTCTGCTTGATCCTAGTGGAACGACGGACCTCCACCGATGTTTGGTCTGTCGACTGTTCGGATTCGGGCGAAGCAGGTACCCCAGTAGGAATGGTGGTTGGCAGTTCCAGGGCCTTGCTGTCTGGAGGTTGGAGGTCTGGAGGTTGGAATTTCTTCACGAATGAAGAATTTCTACGATACCTGGCTCCGGATGGGACTCAACTACCACACTGCTGCCAGTTTTCTCCCCAGTACCTGGAAACGGTTCAGGGGAGGAAACCGTGTTGACAGCTTGTGAGATGGACACTGCTTGACCAGGACCGCGTCTCCCACCTGGATCTCGCAAATCTCTGGCTCGCCTCTTTTATCCGTGTACATCTTTCCATAAGCTTTGTGAACAAGGTCTCGATCTCGTATTTCGCCATCGTTTAGACCCTCGTCTACCTCAGGAAGCTTGGTTCGGATCTTGCGATTGAACAGCATTTCTGCTGGACTTACTCGGTCACTGTATGTGGGGTTGACCGATACATGAGCAGGTATTTCTGAAGTTCGTTCTTCCAGTCTCGTCCCTCTGCATGGGCAATTCTCATTCTCTTCAGCAGCCCTCTGTTCTGGCGCTCTACCTCTCCATTGGCCTGCGGCCACAATGGTGTAGTATGATGTAGATTGACTCCGTTGAGGTCTAGGAATTCTTCCCATTCCCTACTGACAAACTGTGGACCATTGTCAGATGTTACGGAGATTGGTATGCCGTGTCTCGCAAAACATCTGGTCTAAATGAGATATCATCTTGAGTGTTGTTTGACTCTTCATAATGGCTACCTCGAAGTAGCGGCTGTAATAGTGCGATTACAACTAGAAGGTTGAAACCGTCTATAGTCCAAGGAAATCTAAGGATAGGTGTGTTGCCATGGTTTGGAAGGAAGTTCGTACGGATAACAGGTTCCATTGGATTTAGGCTTCCTACCAGCTGGCATCCGTGACAAGATTTGACAAATCGCTCTGCCTGGCCGTCAATGTTAGGCCACCAAAGTTTAGAGCGAAGTCGGAGCTTCATCTTGACTATCCCGGGATGCCCCTCATGAGCAATTTCCAAAGCTGACTGCCTTAGACTTTGGGGTAAGATGATACGAGTCCCTCGCAAAACAATGTTATCTACTACGCAGAGCTCGATCTTGATGAGTTCGTACCTCTTCAGGTCTGCCGGCCACTCTCCTTGTAGTATTGCCTGTCGTAACATCTTAAGTTCAGGATCTTGTATCGACTCTTGTTGAACTTTGTCAATTGTCATAGCTTTCGGAACAGATTGCTGGGCAATCCATCTGACGTATAGGTCGTCGTGACCCTCTTTGGGCGGTTTTAAGTCTTTGGTAGGAGTCCGCGAAAGCGGATCTGCGATATTCGTCTTACCGGGCCTGTAGATCACCTCAAAGTCAAAGGTTTGGAGTCTTAGAACCCAACGTTCGATTCTAGCACAAGGTTTTGATCTAGTGCTGAAGATAAACTGAAGCGAGCGTTGGTCTGTGATGAGTGTGAACTTGCCGCCGTATATGTAGTAAGCAAATCGTTCGCAGGCCCACACGAGACCGAGTGCTTCTTTTTCCACTGGGCTGTAGTTCATTTTCAGCTGCTGTTAATGCCCTACTCGCATACTCGATAACTCATGGTCCGTCTGGTGTTGCCTGAACGAGAACCGCTCCTAAGCCGTACGGGCTTGCATCTGCAGTGATGAACGTATCTGCAGTGGGATTGTAGAACCCCAAACCTGAAGCATCTTGTAAGCTTTTCTTCAGTATGCCAAAGGCCTTTTCCTGCTTTGGTCCCCACTTGAAGATAACACCTTTCTTTGTAAGCTCTCGTAGAGGATGTGTGAGAGTCAAGTAGTTCCTTACAAACCGCGCATTATACCCTACTAGCCCCAGGAAACTCTCTAGTTCACTGCGGCACTTTGGGGCACGGCACTGTAGAATACTTCTGGAGTCGGTCTTTCAGGGGACTCACACCCTCTCTGGAGAACTGTGTCCTCTGTAGCTTACCGTTTTTCTGACCACGACGCATTTGTCTGCATTAAGAGTTAAATTCTTAACTGCTAAGACTTTGAATAGCCTGTTCGAGTCGTTCGTCGTGCTCCGCTTGAGTTCTACCGAATACAATGAGATCGTCTATGTAGACTCGTACCCCGGACATTCTTTAATGACTTCTTCCATGATCTTCTGGAACGTTCAGGTGCGCAACAAATCCCGAAGAATAACCTTTTAAAACGGTACAAGCCGTGGTGGGTCGCGAATGTTGTGATCCCCCTCGATTCCTCGTCCAACTCCAGTTGAAGGAATGCGGATTTGAGGTCTAAAACACTAAATCGCGTACTCCCATGCATCGCGGCAACGTCGTCTTCGAATGACGGTATTGGGTGTCGTTCCCGTTCTATAGCGAGATTTGCCTCGCGCATGTCTAACACAGGGTCGTAGACACTCCTGTCTTCTTTGTACATAGAACCAACGGCGATACCCAGGGCGTCGCACCGTCAGCTTTTTCGATTATGTCGTCTTTTAGCCATTCTTCCAGCTTGTCGTCTAGTTTTCTCTGCCAGCTGGTGAGGTATTTCCTTGCCGGCTGTGGTACTGGCCGTACCTCCGTCTTGATTGCGAGTTTGACCTTGACATCTTTTAGCTTTCCAAGTCCCTCGAAGACGCTTGGATATTTCTTCTTGTACGCTTGAAGTTCATTTGAGTCTTCCTGTTGCAAACTAGTCACCTTGTCTACCGGTAGTCCGAGTCTTAGGACTCCCAGATCCTTAGCGGTATCTTTTCCCAAAATCGGTGTTCCGTTCCCCGCAACTACGTAGAAATGTGTATCTCGCCTCTCTCGTTGGCCAGTTCAATGGTGGTAGCGAACTTGCCAAGAAAGTTGGAGTGGCGTCGAACTTGCATACGCAAAGATTTTTTTTCTCTGTTGTCATACACGTACCCTTTATCTTTTGTTTCTTGCATATCTCCCAGCTCTTCTGGTCAAGTATGTTGCAAGAAGCTCCAGAGTCGATCATTAATTGCAGATTGACCCCGCGACATTGGCTTCGATCATGGCTTCTCCAACCAGCGCGTTTACCCCAAAATGTACTACCGAAAAGGAGTAACCCTCCTCTTCCGCCTCGCTGTTGGTACCAGGATCTTCCAGCTGTCTGACTTTCCCTTGCGGCCTCCAACTTTTCTTTGTTGTTTCTTTCTGTGCCACTTTTCCCTTTTTCTTTCAAACCTTGGTCTTTTGATTTGCAGCACTTAGCAAAATGTCCTTTCAATCCACATTTGTTACACGTTTTTGTTTAGCAGGACATGTGTCATCTTGTGCAAAATGCCCCGTGTAACCACCATCGGAAACATTTCTGTTTCTGCTCATCATAACTTTGCTTTTTCTTGAAACCCAATTTAGCTATGCTGGCATCCTTTCCCTCCCCCTTCCTCCCCTTATCCGTGGCTGGTTCTGACCAAGCATGGGCCCCTCCTTCCCCCCCCCCCTCTTAGGCTAGAGTGGTGCATTATGACCTAACGGTTGACGCGTACTTAATCCAAATAAACCAAACCATTGACGCTGCTTGTTGCTGTTGCTGTTTCCAAGCTGCGAGCAATCTCTCGAGCCATGGACAAAAGTCAGAGAATCACCTTTCTCCAGCAATTTCATACGAAGTTCACTAGACCATACATTTAGTCACTAACTGATCTATCAGTGCCTTTTCTTCATTGTAATGTCCGAAGTCGCAATTTGCGCTTTTCGCCCTTCAATCTCGTCAGAAATTGGTGTACTGGTCTCTTCCTCCCCCATTTGGAGCTGTCGAAAGTTGTATCGAAGGTAGGTGTACTTGCTTTCCCATCAAAATGACGATTTAGGGCATTTAAGCATTGTACATACCTGTCAACAGGGGTAGTTTCACTCGAAGACGCCTCCGCCTCAGGTAGCGTATGCCAAATAGCCTGGACATCTTCTCCTGCCATGTACAATAACTTAAACATTTTGACATTAGTGTCAGTGAATCCTTTAGAACCAATATATATATCGAAACTCCTTACCCATCTTCTCCATCGGGCTGCAACAGATGCATCATCTCCCCTAGGATCAAAATTGGTTAGTCCCTTGTCTGACATTTTTTTTCAAATATAACACAAACAACAACTTTGTTAGCCTTTAATCCACACTTGGTGTTACTATACTAACGTGCGGCGATACAGCGCTCTTTTGCAGTTGTCGTTACTATACAAAACATGTACATATGCGATACAGCGCTCTTTTGTAGTTGTCGTTACTACACGAACATGTACATTATGCTATACAGCGCTCTTTCTTGGCTTTACTTGGCGTCGCACCGTGAAGCTTTTTCGAATTTAATCAACTTGACATCGGAATTGAATCCTGTCACACAAATGTAATGTCCTACCTTAAGAATTCATCCACGTCGCCAATTGTAATATATCGTGGCCGTTTCAACACATTACTTTATTGTCAATGAGTTTAATATTACATGCTACAAGTATGAGTCAGGTGGCTGTCGGCCATTGTTGGAAGCACACACCCTCCCTTGATCGCTCCTCTAACCTAGGCTTACTAAATACACTACACCTCAAGTATCCGTCATTGTTCCCTGGCGCAATACAATAGCTAGTTCTTGTTTCTTGATGTCAATCTGTTAGAATTGCACTGACAATCCCTACCCTTGATTGGACAGACCACATAGACGCTGTTTGCTCAAAGATAAAGAGTGGTTGTTAAATTCCTAGCCAGCCACAACGTCCTTATTCTCATATACCATGCTCACATCCACTCACACATATCATACGGACTTATTTTCTGGGGAAACTCGCCACAAGCTATAATGCAACAAAGAAAATAAAACCCAACACAATACAACAATACAGGCAGGTACAGCAGGCAGGTGCATGTATTTCTAGTAGTATTAGTAGTTTTAGGGCGCTTCAACGGCAAAGATTATTCGCGCCTTCAAGATATTTAGTTGACTATGTATGGATGTAAAATACGGTTAATAAGCTCAAATGTGCTTTTCAAATCATTGTCATTACATCAAAAGAATTGCCAAGGTCGATATATTTGTAGACAGCCAAATCGGGAAAAGGTATACATGCTAAAGTTGTCATATGCAGAAAATGCCAAATTACCAAATCATAATCATAATCATAATCATTATAAGGAAAACGTTGCCAACGTCGTCATAATGAATAGCAGGTCAACATGCTTCATGTATTTTTTATTTTTTATGAACTGTCATAGTTTGTCGATCAGATTGCTAAGGTTAAGAAATGTGATAAGTTTTTCACTGTTTTCATAAGACAAAAGTTCTTCATATGATAGATTTAAATTCAATTGGAGTCTCAAACCATCATACTAAGAGCAGTCAGTCAACAAATGATGAACGTATAGCAACACATCACACGTGTCGTAAATCGGAGCAATCTTATCTCTGGTAAAAAGATAGGCATGGGTGAGGTGTGTGTGCCCTATTCGTACTCGCGCCAACACAACCTCCTCACGACGTGAAAGTATGGAAGAAGGGGGTCGCACCTTGAGTGAAAGACATGGCATTTCTAGAAATGAAATAGGCAAGGCAAATTTAAATGGTGCTGAACTAGAAATACTACTACCACTAGGAAAACGCTTAAGTCCCGCCGCGTTGTTGGATGAGCGTAATTGGTGCATTGTGCTGCCATGTGTTATGTGGATTTTCTGTTGTTCTGTGAAAAAATCATTACTAAGTTGAAGATTTTTTAAAGTTAATTTCAATTAAATAAAAAATAAACTTTAATTTTTAATTTTTTTAACTAATCGTAATTTAAAAAAAGAAAAAAATCGTAAAGTCTAGGACAGAATTAAAGTCCCATTTCTCCAAATCAGCCAAGCGGAAAAAGGGTTGATGTCAATCTCCAGGGGTCCTACTCCACCCGCCGCCTCTTACACAGTTGTCAATATACCTGTTATAAGCTATTGTAAGTATTGACAGAAAGCAGTTTGGCGATTTGGCAACATCGTGAAATAGTTTAGGAGCAGTCATTTCCAGAGTTAATAGGCGTTAAATTGACTACAAGGGTTGCTTCTTTTGTCCAATAATGCGTCTTTGTATGAAAGTTGTGGGACTTTAATGCCGTCTTAGACTTTAAAATTGCGATTTTCATAAGAAATAATTATTTGATTGCGCTCAAATTTCACACGAATATATTAATTCATAAAATTAAGGTTCTGTGAAAAAATTATTACAATCGGTTAAAGCATTTAGGTGTTATAAGTCAAAGAATTTAAAAAAAAAAGAAAAACCCGTAAAATTTCGATTTTTATGAGAAATAATTGTTCGATTGCGCTCAAATTTCCCACGAATATCCTAATTCATAAAATTATGGTTCTGTGAAAAACTCATTAAAATCGGATAAAGCATGTAGGTGTTATAAGTCGAAGAAATTTTTAAAAAATCGAAAAAAATCGTAAAATTGCGATTTTAATGAGAAATATTTTTTCGATTGCGCTCAAAAACGTGGCAGTTCTAAGTTCAGAGATTTCGAAGGTCTCCAGAAAATTTCATTGCAATTGGAGTATCGGTTTAGCCGGAATCGTGCTGACAAACACACAATAATACAGAAAAAAAAGAAAAAAAAACATTCCGGATTTTTTTCTCCAGTGTAGTGAAATGGAATCTTCGCTACGCTCATCCAACTACCACTACCACTACCACTACTACTACTACTACTACTACCACTACCACTACCACTACCACTACCACTACCACTACCACTACCACTACCACTACCACTACCACTACCACTACCACTACCACTACCACTACCACTACCACTACCACTACACTACTACTACTACTACTACTACTACTACTACTACTACTACTACTAGGAAAACGCTTAAGTCCCGCCGCGTTGTTGGATGAGCGTAATTGGTTCATTAAGCTGCTGTGTTATGCAGATGGTATTTAAATTGATTTCATTATCCCATTGCTAATGACCTGCGAACACGCTTGGTAATATCGTTTTAATTTTCACAACGACATGAGGATCAGGGGCGCGTCAACCGGGTAGGTCATATTATTGCGACACATGTTATATATGAAGTTAATAAATATTGTTTTATTTAAAAAATTATTTATTAGGAATTGAAAATGTTGAATTTGTTTATAATTTTTTTATTATCGTCGAACAAGTAGTTAGTGACTGTAATTAAATTGATAAAGTACCGAATTTCCACATCACCTTATTAAAATGTTGTCTTTAATGGAGGTATCGGTTAGACGCGTTATTACCATTTTTTTAACGTGGATGTATCCCCATTAGGCACTACACTTTACCACGAAGACATCATTTTGTTATAGATTCTGACTATAACACAGTAGAGTGAACGGGAAGCAACAATGCCTTGCCTCTTCAATCGACCGTAGCCGTAAATTCTTCATCATATGAAGCTTACCAATCTGATAAAATGGAAATGCTAGGTTTATCATTAGGTCATTTAAAGATCTAACACGAGAGATACCAACAAAGCTAATTCCAATTGCAAACGCTTTGGATCCTAGGCTTATCACAGCCTAGTAAAGGGTCATTATCGTCATTATCGTCGTCTAAATTAAAAATGAATGTGAAATTATTGAATAATGATAAAAATGATTTCTGTATATAAAAATTTAAATTTAAATACATTTTTGTTTTATAAATATGAAATTAAATTCCTTAAATGACTTTGAATGAGAAATTTGGAAAGTTATGTGATAATAACCATAATATAATATAAGTTTTACCTGGATAGATCCTCGGTAGGTATTACACCTTTACAAGACCAATACGATGCTATGAGGATTTACGGCGCGTGAACCTAAAGGGTTATATAGCGCCGCCTGTAATAGTAAGGTTTTGTTAAGTATTATAACAAGAGTGGAATGTTAGTCAGAGCCATTGTGGCATAGCGTTTCTCTTCCAAATTACGCATTTGTAAACTCTTTAATTGATGAAGTTTGCCAATTCTATCGTAAGGAAATGCTGGATTGATCATTATGTCTTCTAACTTACGAACACGAGAGAGACCAACAAAGCTCATCCCAGTAGCAAACTCTTTCGTTCCAAGGTTTATTGTAACAGAGTCAAGCGTCATGCCTTGACATTTGTGGATGGTGACTGCCCATGCTAATTGGAGGGGGAATTGAATGCGAGTGCAGTTTCTTTCTTTCTCTGTCCATGCCCTTGTTACAGGACATATCGGAATCATTTTTGGTTCGTGATAAGATGGTTGGTCGTTTGGTGGCTTTGTGTGAGGAGCATATATGATGTCTTTTACAGTCCCAGTCGATCCATTAACAAGTCCGTGTTTTGTCCATAGATTGGATCGTAGCATAACACGACTTCCACGAGAGAGATAAATCGTTGGTTGAAGACCTTGAGCTGAATCCTCTGTCCCTTGAGCAGCTTGTTTGCAATTATGTAAAGCGTTTATTTTTGCTACTGGGTGACCAAGATTTGTTATTTGTTCAATGTTGTGACTATTGACTATATCCTTGGTAGGTGCTAAATATAGAGATTTTAAAAACTTTTGTTGATCGTTCATGCTTAATGATGTTTTAAACCGTGTCGATAACAAATCCCAGTCATCTTGTGTTGAGCAGCCATTGCTCAGTCTGCTGAGTAGGTCTCTGAAGCAAATCTGGGCTGGACTGTCTCCAGCCTGACGCTGTACTACAGATAGAGTGTGACAGTGGCTAAAAGAACGGTACGCCAGCATTCCGTCGTTTGTTAACCCATAATTGCATATCTTGTCAGAATATAGGGGCCGATCACATACAGGAGGCAGTTGACGAATGTCACCAAACAGATAAACAAACAAGTTTCCGAATGGATAAACGACTTGACCGGGCTTAGCTTGGCGTGTACGCTTATCGATCATCGCCATGAGTGTGCAGCCCAGCATAGAATATTCGTCAATGATTAAAAATTTTACTGATTCCATTTTGATTTGGAATTCACGTTCGCTTTTCCCCGAAAGATTTGTAAAGTTTTTAGCATTAGTACCAATGTGAAGAGCAGAATGTATCGTCGAAGCATTTATGTTGAAGGCAGCTACGCCAGTGGGAGCTAACAACATGTTACTGTCGTTACCTAAAGCTTCACGCAGCAAAGTTGTCATAGCTTTAATTAAAGTGCTTTTTCCGGTACCAGCGGTACCTTGAACAATTAGCCTTTGAACTTTGTTATGGTATGTTTCTGACTGTATAGAGTTAATTTGGTTTGAAAGAATGTCAAGCACCACCTGCTGTTCAGCACTATATGTTATTTCATTGGGTATTTCGTCATCGAGTTCCATTTCAATTTGTTTAATATCCGACAAAAAGTTTGAAACAGATTCAATGGAAGGATAGTTTACAAAGGATTCTGTCCAAGGAAATGAGGTGTCAAATTCTCTTAGTCCAATATCGACTTGAACAACCTGATCATTGGGGCCCATGCCAGCCAAGACCATCCACTCTTCTTGATCCCTTTCTGGATCTTCATCCTCCAACTCTTCATCCTCTTCTGGTTCAATTTCATTGGCCACATCTTCTTCCGCAACCAGCCCGGAGTCTCGGAAAACTGTTTCCCATGACTGTTCAGTTGGGTTGAGTTCTATCTCACTGGTCCAAGGGACTTTCAAAAAAACTTGTTGATGATAATAGGATTCGTTCCTTTCGTGGTCGGGTCCAAGAGATAGTTTGGGAAATACCCTTACAACAGCAGGAGTTTTGCGACACACCCAGTGACCCTTCCAGTAATACTTGGATGCAAAATCAAGAAGACAGAGGTTTTGCATTGGTGCGGGACGAGTTGGATACATTTCAGATATTTTTTTGTTGTTGCCGTCTTCAGGTTCATTCGTGTCTGCAAGAGGTACCCATTGATCACCTCCAACATTAAGAGAAACGAAAGCGCGACTCGAATGGTAAAGCGGATATCCCATCAAAAGATGGCAACATTCTTGTGCTGAAATATCACGCTCGGCAAGAGATTGTATTATTAATTTTTGAATTGTAAGTTTAGCCGGGTCTGTATCTTTAACTGTAGTTGTGAGGATGTTTTTTAATAGGTCATTAAATGATTTTGATTACGGTTCACTTTTTGCTGCATACTTTGCAATGTAGTTTAGAACTGCATTCTTTGACATGACGGGTTGGATGTCCATGTTAGCTCTCCATGATTGAATAATGAATTTGTTGTAGCGATTTAAAAGAGCGTCATTACGTTCAGTTTGTAACACCATTTCATCTTTTTCGTCCGTTGACAAATTCGTTTCTTCGCAAAGGGGAAATGGAAAATGAAAACGACATTTGAGAACTGTCGAGTTCTTTTTGCGACGCAAACAATAGCCTTCGCTGCAACGGGTATGTCGTTGTACTTTGTTTAGAAGATGAATTAGATCTGCATCTTTGTCGACCACCTCACTGAATCTGATCTGGCATGGATGTACAATGGCGGGTGGCTCATTTAGACCAGGATTAATAGTAGAAACGAGATTGTCGTAGTAGTTTATGGTGGTAGGTAATTGTTCGTGGTTTGTGAGGTCAATACTTTGTACATCTGGCGCGTCTTTCAGCCACAGTAAGCCGTGAACATGACTACTTCCACGGTGTTGCCATTCGTACCGAAACCAAGAGTCAGTAACATTAAATAACGGACCAAGAACTTTGTTGATGTAGAAAGATGCTCGTTCTTGGAAAAACCACGAAACAATTAATGGATTTTCACATAGTAATTTCCGACGGAGATTAGTTGCAACTTGAGGTCCCATTTCTTGGAAATTTTCTCCTGGTGCAAGAATGTCGTACAGTTCTGGCCAATGCATATCAGCTGCACTTAAGGTAAAAAAAACTGTTGGAACGCCAACAAATTTAACCATATCTTTTAACTCACTACTACGTTTGAACCAGTATGATTTTGTAATTCTAAGAGATGAAGCAAAGAACATTACTTTGTTTGCCAAGTAAGGATCTGTTTGTAGAATTTCTTTTAGTTGTCCAGCTGTCTTTCCATTAAGATCAACCTTTTTAACCAAAATATTACCCTGACTTATAGAGTTCCAACGTAAAATAGAGTTTAGGGCAAAGAAACGAAAGCGATTATCGTGTGCAAACCGACCATCATGATATTGCATCAGGTATTGAAAGTATTGTGTTGCCTTTATCTGTGTCTGACGTGAAGTGTCTCTGAGGTCACCATCTCCTGTAGGGAACAGAGTGGGGAAGGCTTGCACGATATAACCTTCAGTGGTAAACTCATTAATGGGCGTATTTGAAACGGTTGGCAATGGGACAGTGTCGGGTTGAAGAGAACTCTCAATACGGGCTTTTTGGTTTATTGGCATAACTTGAGGAACGTTAGTGTACTCCAGACCTTCATCTACATTGTCAACATTATTTTCCTCAATTGTCGTGTATTGTAAGTCTCCGTATACATTGCCATTTTCTGGTAAAACCGATAGAGCGGCTTCATCTATTGAGATGTCTTTATAAAAACTATTATGAGTCTTCAACCATAATAAAGCACGCCGAAGACGAATTGAACATACGTTGAAATCTGCAATGTTGTCGGAATGTGCAGAAGTGCGCCTAACAACAACAATTGCGGATAAACTGTTTTTAGAGCTAGGCAAATGTTGTGCAAATTCTGAGACATTTTGCAGGAAATTAATAACATTGCCGCTATAAGCGTATTGTTGTCCTTTAACTCTGTACACTGACACAACAGGATGGATACGAGCAATCAAAAGACTTTCATTCATTGACAAACAAGATAATTCAACGGGTACAACTCCAGGGTACATGTTGTTTGTTTTGGTGAACGAGGATGGTGATTTTGAACAGATATTACATATACCCCTAACGTTTAATTTTAGGCCAGGAAAATTTCTTTGACAATTGTTACAGGTTTTCCAATCAAAATCATTCCGCATGTGCCTCTCGAACGCTGTAACTTTAACATTGGCATTTGGTCCTGGAGGAAGTCTCCCTTCTTCTATGTTAATATCTCTAGATTGTTGTTGTCGGACATGAGTAACCCGTTGTAAGCTATTTGTCCTTCTCTGGTTTGTTTGAGCGGGTGTTTCACGTGCAATAGCTTGTGTCACACGTTGTAAGCTTATCGCACGGCGTTGGGACGTTTGAGAATGTGTTTCACGTGCAATAGTTTGTGTTACACGTTTTAAGCTTATTGCACGACGTTGGATTGTTTGAGAAGGTGTTTCACGTGATATAGTCTCTGTCTTTCTTTGTAGGTCTATTGCACGGCGTTGGGTTCTTTGAGAATGTGTTTCACGTTCAATAGCTTGCGTAACACGTTGTAAGCTTATTGCACGGCGTTCGGTTAATTGAGAAGATGTTTCACATGCAATTGCCTTCGTAACACGTTGTAAGCTTATTGCACGGCGTTTGGTTGATTGAGAAGGTGTTTCACGTGCAATTGCTTTCGTTACACGTTGTAAGCTTTTAGCACGGCGTTTTGATGTTTGTGTGGGTGTTTCATTAAGCTGTGAGAGTGTGTTTCTCTCTAAACAAATCCGTTTTCTACTTTCGGTTCCAGTAGTTGTTTCGAGTTGCAAACGATTTCTACTTCTTTTCAGTTGCGCAGACCTTCTTTCTGACACAAGTTGAATAGATTGATTAGCTCTGGATGTTACCATTCGTTGACGATTTTGTTGGCATCGCAGAGCATATGCATCTTCATTTTCTCTAGCTCGAGCCTCTAGCATACGAGTAGCGTCGTCCCTAAGGCGACCAATGCGTGTGTCAGGGCTTTCGTTCTTTCGACGCTCTCGCTTGAGTTGAGCTGACTTTTTTCGTCTGACTTGCGCTGACTGCTTACGCGGTATATTTATAGTAAAAGTCCGTGCTGGTCAGAACCAGTCACAGACTGGTGTGGATATGGGAGGAAAAGGTCTGTGCTAGTCAGAACCAGCCACAGATGGTAGGGAATACGGGAGGAAAAGGTCCATGCAGGTCAGAACCAGCCACAGACAGGAGGGGATACGGGAGGAAAATGTCCGTGCAGATCAAAACCAGCCATAGACGGGCGGGGATTCGGGGGAAATGTAGGCCCACAGACCCGAGCTGGCAAAACCAGCCGGTCACGACAACCACGAGATAAATATTACGTAAATAAACGTAAAGGCAGCCTATAGCGTACCAAATAAATACAGACGAATGTAGACAAAACACACAACTATAGTACCTCAACTAATTTCGAATTGGATAACAAATTATCACCAATCAAGATTAGTTATAAGAAGGAGTAAATATTTCGTGAACTGTAGAAACAGAAGGGAACACGACCCCCAAAGACAAAACAATAACATTGGAGACAACAATACAAAATTCGGTCCATCCATCCATTCCGGTTTCTTTGTAAGTTCTTTGGTTAGGTCACCGCCTGTTTGATGGAATTTTTTAAAAACGTAAAATTACGATAGCGTTAGTAATTATTCTTCAATTAACCTCAAATTTCACACGAATATATAAATTTATAAAACTAAGGTTCTGCGAAAAAATCATTACAATCAGATAAAGCATGTACGTGTTATAAGTCGAAGAAATGTTTTAAAAATTGAAAAAAAATTGGAAAATTGTGATTTTTATGAAATATAATTTTTCGATTACGTTCAAATTTTATACGAATATATTAATTCATAAAATTAAGGTTCTGTGAAAAAATAATTACAATCGGATAAAGCATGTAGGTATTATAAGTCGAAGAATGTTTTAAAAATATTTAAAAAATCATAAAATTGTGATTTTCATACGAAATAATTTTTCGGTTGCGTTCAAATTTCACACGAATATATTTATTCATTATTAAATTAAGGTTTTTCGAAAAAAATCATTACAATTGGATAAAGCATGTAGGTGTTATAAGTAGAATAAGTTTTGAAAAATTGAAAAAATTCGTAAAATTGGAATTTTCATGAGAAATAATTTTTTGATTATGCTCAAAAACGTGGCAGTTCTAAGTTCAAAGATTTCGAAGACCTCCACAAAATTTCGTCGTAATTGGAGTATCGGTTTAGCCGGAATCGTGTGGACAAAACACAACAAAAAAAAAAAAGAAAAAAAAAAAAAAAAAAAACATTCCGGATTTTTTTCTTCAGTGTAGTTGAATGGAATCTTCGCTACGCTCGCTACGCTCATCCAACTACTACTACTACTACTACTACTACTACTACTACTACTACTACTACTACTACTACTACTACTACTACTACTACTACTACTACTACTACTACTACTACTACTACTACTACTACTACTACTACTACTAACTACTACTACTACTACTACTACTACACTACTACTACTACTATTGGAGTCTGAGGCACTGCCCGATACCCATTGTTTTTTCATCCTTTTTTGTCTAAATTGTTTATCCCTTATTTTTTTATGTAGGGTGTTTTCTCGTCAGAATGAGCTACATCAAAATTGGATATTGAGGGGTGTGTTTGCACAGAGCTAGTCTGGGAAATTTGAAGCGAGCAAGGTCACAGCTGCAACGAGCGCCGGAGAAATCGAGAGACAAGGGCGAGGCGAGTCATTATATCCAGTTGCAACTGGAACCTTCCCTCCGAAACATCACATATCGCCGTATTGAAGAAGACTTTGAATGACTGTAGAGATTGGAGCATATTATCAGAATAGCCATAATTATCGACTTTGTGATGGGAGGCATGTCGAATTTTACTCCACTACGTCGTTACTTATTGCCTATTGGTAGTCGTCGGTGTCTAAATCCAGATTTTTGCTAATTCAGGATATGAGGTAATTCCGCCATCAGGACTGTTCTGATAAAATCAGTACAGTAGGCAAGCCTACATATGCTCTCGCTCCCAATCCTTGCCGGAGTGCCTCAGGGTTCGGTGCAGAGCTCAGCACTATTAAATGTCTTCACAGCCGACATACCTCCTCCGCCGGAAGGTGTCACCTCGGCAATGTTTGCTGAAGACGTCGTGGCTCTGTCAACTAACCATTGCATGTGAATCGCGTGTTTAACTTTGACACTGTTTCCGACTGGTATGCAAATTCACGCATGGCCCTCAATGTGGACAAGACTTCAAGTACTCTCTTCTCATGGGCTAAAAAACGGCCTCCTATCGGTTACGTCTCAATGATGTCACCATATCATGGACACCGAACAATAGATGCTGGGCATAATTTTAGACCGTAAGCTTACGTGGGGCCCACACATTTGGTCAGCAACTGAGAAGGCAACCGGTAAACTCGTCTCCCTGTACCCCCTTCTGCGGAATTCACAGCTCTCGGTAACGGCCACGCTCATCTCTACACCTCTGTAATCCGTTCAACAGCATTATACGCATCATCTTCTGGGGGAGATGTGCAGCATCCCACCGCAATCGACTACAAGTGGTGCAAAACTCGATTCTTCACGTGTCCCTTCCTCTACCTCGCCATGGACACGAATGTCGGAGGTTGCACCTGACCTCGGTCTGCAAAAAATGGACCAATGCATTGCTGCAGCAAGCTGCCAGATTTTACTCTTCTCTATAAGTGGTATCAAATCCTCAAGTTTCTGCTCTTGCTCACATTGTTTAGTTCCTAGAGGTAACAACGTACTCCTGTGTCCCTTTTGCAGCTCTTGGACCTCGTATCTTGCCTCCACGTCGTCAGGCACGGCTTCTGCGGGCTCGTCAACGTCTCAATTTACATGCACCCTACTGACCAGGTAGAAATCACCAAAATCATTTCATTTCAAAGTTCAAATCCAAAAATTCATCCGGTATAGACGAATTCTCACATCAATAATTAAAAAATATGGGAAACATATAGCTAGGCCTACTCTACTTGCTCACATATTTAATGATTGTCAAACAAACTAAAAGTAGCAAAGGTTGTACCTTTACATAAAAAAGGGAGCAAATATGTCATGGGTAAATTATCGTCCTATCTCTCTTTTACCAACCTTCTAAAAATTTTTAGAAACATTAATTCACAATAGATTATCATCTTTCATAGAAAAGCATATATATGCAATCTTCTAACGAATAGACAAAACGGCTTTAGAAAAAACCGATCAACCTTTGGGACTATTACAAATTTTGTAAAAAATATAATAGCAGGAAAAGTAAATAATGAAATTGTCCTATGAATTTTTTGTGACTTGTCAAAAGCATTTGACTGCATTGCTATTGACCACAAAATATTAATAGAAAAACTCAAATTGTATGGTACCTATTAGGGGTCCGGGTATAACTTTGGACATGAAAGTGTCATATCTATCAAATAGGGAGCAGCAAGTGGAGATAACAGACAAAGACAGTAACTACAATGTAAAACAATATCATCTCCTACAAAAATCACCTGCGGAGTGCCTCAAGGATCCATCTTGGGGCCATTTCTTTAAATTATATTTATAAACGATTTTGCCTACCTAATTATGAACTCTTAATTGTTTGCGGATGACACAAGCATCACTGTTGGAAAAAGATGTATCAAATCACTAGAAATAACGCAAGCTGAACAACAACTTATGGTAGCTAACCAGTGGTTTCCGTTTAACGCTAACAAATTGGCATTAAACTACAACAAAACTACATTTAAATTGTATTTAGAGTCTACCCACTCAGTTATATAACTGATTTTCAGTGGGGGACAGTAAATCAAAGCGACTAAGCCTACCCTGTAGGCCCCGACGCAATCGACGAATGAGCGATAACCAGGGGCGGCTCGTGAGTTATCATCGTGGGGGTGCACATAATTTCGAAGTCTTATTCTGCGGGAAACAAAGGGGTCTGGGGCACAGCCCCAGCCGCCGGAGGCGAAAATTTTTTCAGATACTAATGGTCTGAAGTACCCGGAAAACGACTTAAGAGTATATTTTTTTGAATTTATTGGTCGGGAAAAACTCCCCTGTGTAATTGTTACTTATGGAAAACCATCCAAAAAATTAATTATTATATGGTTGATTAAAATATTACATACCCGAATAATGTCCCTTCACTTCCCCCGACACGCCCTAAACATCAATCGTATATTTTTTTTAAAATAAAAGTCCTTTTCAAATTTTTTTCGCCCATGGTTTTTTAAAAAAAAAACTGTTTTTTTTGCGTGTTAAGTTTTGATATTCATCATTTCAGATTTCTAGATTTTAGTATAATTTTAAAGTTTTAAATTTTTTCCCGGCACTGCTCTGTACCACGTGATTTCCGTGAAATTTAAAAAGCTCACTTCCGGTTATTTTCTCTACTCAACTGGGGTCTCATTCGGTCATCCTAAAATTAACACGACCCAAAGGGAACAACCCTAATATTTAATATTTTTGGGGGCCCGGGAAGTTTTCTCTGATTTTAATTGTTGATTAGACAAAAATGCTTCGGTGTTTTTGTTTAAAAAAATTTTTTATCAAAAAAAAAAAAACGCGAGTGCACATTGAGGTTAGGCGCATGCCAACCACCCCCAAGAGGAAGTCGAAAAGGAGTGGGATCAAGTCCCTACGGAATACCCAACCGTCGTGAACTCTCTTCCCCCCCTTTGCAAAACTTAAGGGGAAAGAGAACTGGTTGATTGGAAATATCTCATAGAGCTACACTTGGGAAGGGGTGGTCAGAACAACATTTCACTTGGGACCATTTTCTTCTAAAGAACCACACAGTCAAAGACTGGAAAAGGCAGCGAGAAGCCTGAGCTTTATGAAGCCCCCCAAGTCTCCTGCGCATGTAAGGACAACTGCAACGGCAAAACAGGCGTGGGAAAATCTGTGCCAAGTTTTTAAACTCGGTGTCACAGAAGACTTCTCTCCTGGATCGTTAAGGACATTAAAAATGATAATTTTTCATTTTAAAATGCATATGTCAGGGTTTCACGGATGATTTAAAAAATTGCGATCCCCCGGGGAAAACCCTTTGATGGGGAATCCGGAGCGTCCCAAGCTGCGAAACCTAAAACTGAGATAAAAGGGCCCCGCCAACTAATCGAGCAAAATGTCAAAAAGAAGATGACAAAAAATCGAGTACTAACGAGAGAATTAACGAGGGAAGCTCAGAAGAAGCGCGGAACTGACGTCATCACGCTAGGGGCGACGGCGGTAGTGGTCCGAACTCCCCAAGAATTTCCCAACGGTTCGTCGTCTAGGGGGGCACAGAAACACGACCACGAGATGGCAACAACCCAACAACAGGAACCCAAAGAGGAAAACCGTAAAAACAACAGCCCTTTTTTTGTCAAATTTGCAAAAAAAAGCATGGACACAAGACCAAGACTGCTGCACAAAAAGCTAAAAATCCCAATAAAATGTGGTAAAGCAACACAATATGGTAATGCGGTAATAGTAACAGCAATAAGGTAGGGCCCAATGTTGGCAATAGGGTAAGTCAAGCAACCGGGGCCCTCCCAAAGGGTACTCAAATTGCTGCTATGCGCTCGGGTTTTTCTGATGAAAATAAGCCCCAGTATAGATTGGGATATAGATTAGGTTCTGTAATCACATGACTTACAGAAAAGATTTAATGGTGACTATAAGAGAAGAAACTAATACTATTGAATGTGGGTAGTGAGGGGAAACACGACACAGAAGGTGAAGGCAACATTGAGTTGGGGACAGAATGGCCCGAAAGGTGTTAGGGCCACCCAGTTCCAAAACGACAGCAAACTTGCTATCTGTAGGAAGGAATGTAGTACAGGAAATTACTTCTTTTACTGACAAATGTGGGGTGATAGACCGAAGACATTCAGTAGTAGGTAAACCCCTGCTTTAAGGTAAGCAATCCAAAAAATTATAAGGTGTCAATGGAAGTAGAAACCCGCCAAAGCTATGAAGGTACAAGCTCTAACTATAATTGGGCATGAAAATTTCTCACATAGGTAATGGTAAACCCAAAAAACTCGGGTGGTCATAAGTGGGGGTTAAGTCCAAAGGAGGAAACATTTTGATGTGTGGATGTTTGGTCAGGGCAAAGCACATAGGGGGCTCCTTTCCAAAAAAAGGTGCAACAAAGCCACAGAGTATTAACTTAATTCACACAGATGTCTGTGAAATCCAAAAGGGCTGTCTGGGAAACTACAGGTACTTTGCTACTTTCACTGATGATAAAACTAATTCCTGTAATTTCCTTTTAAAAATCAAAAAATAAAGTCTTAGATAAGTTCAAAAATACAAAACAATGGTAGAAAATCACTTGGGGGAAAACTATAAAAATGTCCGCCCAGATAATGGTAAAGAATACTCAAAAGTTTTGACGAAATCTAAAGAAAATGGGATTGTTCACAACTGTCTGTTGCGTATAGCCCGGCAAAATGGAGGGGCAGAAAGGCAAACAGGGGCATCTTAGAAAAAAAAGGGATGTTAAAAGAATTGGTTTTGGGGAAACAAATTTTGGGGGGAAGCACTAAAAAAAGCTGTGTATCTAAAAAAATCTATCCCCAAATTAGCAGTAAAAGAATGGTACCGTTTAGGATGGACTGGGCCAAGCCCAATTAAACACTTAAAAAAATTTTTTTTGGTTTTCATATGTTCATGTAAGAAAAGAAGAAAGTAAAAAACTTAAAGATAGGAGTGAGAAGTATGTTTTTGTAGGCTATGATGAGGAAAAGAAGGGATATATTTTGATTGACCCAAAGAGTCCAAAAGCTAGTATGAAATTAGAAAGAAGCGTTATCTTTAATGAGAAATGTTTTCCTTCTCTGAATGTGGTAACAAACACGAATGAAAACGTAGAACTACACAAAGTGGCCCCAGAGATAGAGATAAAAGTGCAGGCAAGGCAACGTGTTAACTCGGAAAGTAGTAGTAGTACAACTGAGACGCATACGTCAACTGACAACGAAAATAGATCAGATGATGAAGTAAGTAGTGAAAGTGATGCGGATACTACATGTTCAGAAGGTAGGAAGTCAGGGGGTGATGAAAACAAAGGAAGATTAAATTTAAGGGTTAATCCAAAGAGAAAGGAATTTGGTGATAAATTTGTCACTAGTTTTCTAGCAGCAGACGATTTAGATGATGAGCCAGAGACTAGAGATCTAGCTCTTGCAAGTACAAAGAAAATTCTTTGGGAGGAAGCAATGAATGCAGAAATTTCATCATTAATGAAAAATAATGTATGGACACTAGTGGATAGGCCCGCCAACAAAAATGTTGTGAAAAGTAAATGGGTGTTTAAGGTAAAAAGAGGGGCAGATGGAAGTGTAGATAGATATAAGTGTTAAATATGGACTTGAACAGCGCGCCCAAACTATACTAGTAATATTTCATGTTGTTATGTTGGTAGTTCTGTTTTTCAATGGCGTCCGCGTCGGACGAGCGTCAGTGTTATTGTCTCGTGTTTTGCTTTGAATAAAGTGTCTTATTAATCCTTCTATAATTAGTTAGTTGTCAACTTCTCTGCAATATCTCTACAGGTTATGGGTACCAGACGTTCTGGACAAAATAACTAGGCTAATTATGGAGTCCGAAAACAGATTCAAAGTGCCACTGTTCAACGGCGATAACTTCTCGAATTGGAAGTTCCGATTGGAGACCGTGTTGGACGAGTTGGAGGTACTGCAATGCGTGCAGGAAGACACGGAAGAAAAGCTGAAAGCACTCGTAGAAAGGAAAGACATTGATGAATTAGTAAAGAAGGAGAAAAAGTGTCGTACACAAATAATTATGCGTATAGCTGATTCGCATTTGGAGTATGTCAAAGACTGTACTTCGTGCTATGACATTTGGTTTAAACTGCGAAATACCTTTGAAAGGAAAGGCGTGGCTAGTCAACTACTTTTGCGTAAGAAGTTGTTGGTGATGAAATTTGACCCTGCCGTAGGGAATTTGCTAAGTCATTTCTTACAATTTGACAAGCTAGTGCGGGAGTTAAAACAGACTGGTGCTACTTTAGAAGAAACGGACATAGTGTGTCACTTGTTGCTAACGTTGCCTTCTGAATTTGATAATGTAGTAACCGCAATAGAGACTTTGTCATCACAGACACTGTCAATGTCATTTGTAAAAAATCGCCTCCTGGAAGAAGAATCCAAGCGCACATCAAGTAATGATGCGGGACATTCATCGTCATCATTTTGTGTTCAGTGCACAAAACACAAGAAGTCGACGTTCAAACCAATGCAGAAGAATAGTTTTCCATATGCATGTCACGAATGTAAAAAGGTAGGCCACCGACGTGTGGATTTTCCTGATCTGAAAATTACGTCTAGGCCTAAAGCCCAGGTCGCAAAACAAGATTCCAAAGACCTCACGTTTGTTGCAGTGTCTGCGGCAGCAACTTCACTTCAAGTGAAAACATGGTCAGGAACAGTGCAGTTTTATCTGGACTCTGGGGCATCTCAGCACATGATAGGCAGTGAGGATGCACATTTACTAGACAGTGTGGAGGAACTGTCTGACCCACTGAATATCACTGTTGCTTCTGGGCAGAAGGTTAGTGTGAACAAAAAGGGGAAGTTACACGTGTTAGTTGACATTGGGAAAGGGACTGAACCCTTAACAATACATGATGTGTTTGTTGACCCCCTTTACATTTAACCTGCTGTCAGTGGGAAGATTAGAAGCGCGTTCTTATAAAATCGTGTTTGAACAGGGAAAAGCTGTCATCTCGAAAGGAAATTTGAAGTTCGCTCAAGGTGAACGAGTTGGGCAGTTGTACGGCTTCAACTTTCAACTGGCGTCAGAAGTGCCAACGTTATTGGCAGAGACTCCGGAACTGTGGCATGTGCGGCTAGGACACATAAGTAACCGTAAACTTAAAGTTCTAGGGAAGCAAGTGATGGACTTGCAGTGACGACAGCAACAAAGAAGGTTTGTGAAACTTGTGTGAAAGGTAAACAAACAAAATTGCCCCACAATAAAGAACGTGTTCGTACTCGACGACCCTTGGAGTTAATCCATAGTTATGTGATAGGACCAATCAAACCAGTTGCACAAGACGGAGCCAAGGTATGTCGTAACGTTTATTGATGCCTTTACTCATTTCACAGTTACAGCCTATGTTAAAAGGCCAAATCGGAGGTGATGGAATACTTTAAGCAGTATGAAGCTATGGCCACAGCGCACTTCTTGAACCACACAAATTCAGTCGTTTCCGTTGTGATAATGGGACGGAATACGTAAATAAAGCAATGGAACAATACTTTAAGAGTAAAGGTATCCAGTATGAATGTACTGTACGATACACTCCCGAGCAGAACGGAGTATCGGAACGTATGAATCGCCTTATTATGGAAAAGGCTAGGTGTCTGTTACTTGACAGTAGTGTACCTAAGAACTTATGGCCGGAAGCTATTTACACTGCGGTGTATTTGATCAATCGTGCCCCTACGATAGCTCTAAAAAATAAAGTACCAGCTGAGCTGTGGTATGGTAGAAAAGTTAGTATCGAAAAGCTTCGAGTTTTCGGTTGTGCCGCTTATCTCAGAGTTCCACGAGAACTCATCGGAAAATTGGACTCGAGATCTGAAAAGTGTGTCATGGTTGGGTATGCATCGAATGGTTATCGATTGTGGAATGAGGGTGACAAGAAACTCTACATCGGTCATGATGTTATCTTTGATGAAACTGACTACTTTTACAAGAGTAAAACGAAGGTGTCCAAGTCAGGCGGAGATATACCTAGTGAATATACAGACGTTATTCTACGTGAAGAACCGGAAAATGAAGTTCAAGAAATCCAAAGGGAAGAACCAGAAGTGACAACGGAAGAGAAAGAAGAAGACGATGTCATTAAAACACGTTCAGGGCGAGTTGTCCGTGCACCAAAGTACATGGATGAGTACACC
Source organism: Sweltsa coloradensis (assembly GCA_024449915.1). Taxonomy (NCBI): domain Eukaryota; kingdom Metazoa; phylum Arthropoda; class Insecta; order Plecoptera; family Chloroperlidae; genus Sweltsa; species Sweltsa coloradensis. The sequence goes on along the minus strand of JAMZAV010002846.1, from coordinate 91,847 downwards.
GCCTTCGCTCTTTGTTCGTTCGTGGACAACGTGCCTCAGGCCTTTGATGAAATTTCAGGCAGAAGTGATGAGGTAGAATGGAAGAAAGCTGCTGAAGAGGAAATTAATGCGTTAAAAGAAAACTCCCTGGGAAGCACAGAAAAAAGAAGACAAGGAAGGTGATCAAGATTGCATCATCGGAAAGAAACCGTACCGTGAACTAATCGGCTGCTTGATGTATGCAATGCTGACTACGAGACCGGACATTAGTGCCGCGTTGCATTATTTTAGCCAGTTTCAAACTAATGCGACGGAATGTGAGTGGAAAGGACTAAAGCGAATCCTTCGATATGTGAAAGGAACCCTGGACTTTGGTTTGTTCTACAAGTGTGGTCATCAACAGCCATTGGTAGGTTACGCTGACTCTGATTGGGGTGGAGCGGCAGACAGGCGGAGTACTTCGGGACATTTAATGATGGTGTTCGGGTGGCCGTCAGTGTGGTCTACTAAAAAGCAAAGTTCCGAGCCATTTCGCGACAGAAGCCGGATGTAGCTCTTGCGGGTGCAGCTGCAGAAGTTCTGTGGTTAAAAGGACTGCTGAAAGATCTTGACATTGATGTACAAGAGCCAGTCGTGTTGTTTGAAGACAATCAAGCATGTATCAAGTACCTGGAAAAGTGGGAGGTAAAACGCTTGAAGCATGTGGATGTTAAATACCACTTTGTCAAGCGATTGGTGGAAGAAAAGAAGATTGAGGCGGTCTACATCCCAACACAAGATCAAAAGGCGGATATTCTGACTAAGGCGATCTGTGGAACTCGCTTTGGAGAGTTGCGGGACCAACTTTGCATTGTAAAGAACTTTGTGTTGTAAAGAACTTTGGGACGTGCTGAGGCGGAGTGTTAAATATGGACTTGAACAGCGCGCCCAAACTATACTAGTAATATTTCATGTTGTTATGTTGGTAGTTCTGTTTTTCAATGGCGTCCGCGTCGGACGAGCGTCAGTGTTATTGTCTCGTGTTTTGCTTTGAATAAAGTGTCTTATTAATCCTTCTATAATTAGTTAGTTGTCAACTTCTCTGCAATATCTCTACAATAAGGCACGACTTGTTGCAAAAGGGTTTTCCCAGAAATATGGGTATGATTACTATGAAACATTCTCTCCAGTGGTGAGAGCAGAAAGTTTACGAGTATTGTTATCTCTTGCAAATTGTTTAAATCTAAACATGTCACACATTGACATCTGTACAGCTTTTCTCCATGGGGAACTGGAGGAGGAAGTTTTTATGGAACAGCCTGAGGGGTTTCAGGAAGGAAATAAGGTATGTAAACTTTCTAGGGCAATCTATGGGCTTAAACAGGCCTCAAGGGCCTGGAATATAAAAATTCATAATTTCCTTGTTGAGTCTGGTTACACCAGGACTAAAAGTGATCCATGTGTTTACATTAAAAATAAAGAGAATGGCTTGTACAATATTGTCTGTATTCATGTTGATGATATTTTTGTAATGTCAAATGATAAAGATGAAGAAGAGAATTTGAAAAGGAGGTTAACAGATAATTTTGAATGCAGAGATCTTGGTGAGCTTAATCATTTTTTAGGTGTAAATCTTCAACGAGACAGAAATACTGGAAAAATTAAGTTAAGTCAGGAACACTATGTAAACAAACTTGTATCCAGGTTTCAAGTAGAGAACCTGTGTACATTCAAGACTCCTATGGAGAGTGGTGTAGACCTTTCGAGAAATGAGGGTGATAAACCTGATGTACCTTATCAAAATTTGATTGGTTCATTAATGTATCTAAGTATTTGGACCAGACCTGACATTACTCAGGCAGTAAACTATTTAAGTCAGTTCAATAATTGTTATGGACAAGAGCACTGGGACTGTGCTGTTAGAGTGTTGCGTTATGTGAAAGGTACAAAAACCAAGGCATTAATTTTTTAAAACCAATGATAATGTTGTAAATTCATTGATTGGTTACTGTGATGCCGATTGGGCAAGGGACAAAGTGGACAGAAAGTCATATTCAGGGTACTTGTTTCTATTAGGGGGTGGACCCATTTCATGGCGGTCCAAGAAACAGTCATTTGTTGCTCAATCATCGGCCGAGGCGGAATATGTTTCACTATCACAAGCTTCGAATGAGGCAGTTTACCTAAGAAAACTAATCATGCAGCTTTTATCAATTAAGGATTTTTGTGTACAAATAAATTGTGACAATCAATCTGCTATATTTCTAGCAAAATGATGCATTTCAAGCTAGAACTAAGCAAATTGACATTTCTTGTCATGTTATTAGAGATCTAGTTCATAAGAAGTTTATCAGTGTGAAACATCTGCGATCAGAGCTAATGATAGCAGATATCCTTACAAAGCCTTTGGCAGGACCTAAGTTCTTGCAGTTCACCTCATTAATGAAAGTCGAATAGTTGCATATCAAGGGGGTGTGTTAAGATTTGATATTCATCTATTCAGATTTCTAGAGTTTAGTATAATTTTAAGTATTTGAATTTTTCCCGGCACTGCTCTGTACCACGTGATTTCCGTGTAATTTAATAAAGCTCACTTCCGGTTATTTTCTCTACTCAACTGTGGTCGTCATTCGTGTCATATCCTACAATTAATCACGATCCAAGGAACAATCCTAATATTTAATAGATCGCTTATAACCGAAGTCATATTATGATTTCACTTCACGGCACGATAATAATTTTAACACTGTTTGCTCACTTCACCAACCCTGTCGCAACAACTTTCACTAGCTACTGAGCGGATTGTATTTGTGGGGGTGAATGAATGCTGCGCCTGCGAGCAAAATACCAAGGCATTGAATGAAATAACTGGTTTTGACCCAGTCGCTTGAGCGATCCACCAACCTTTTTCAGATGTGATTTCAAAAGATGGCCCGGGGCTCGTTCTGCCATGCCGACTGTAGAAAACGATAATAAAAATGAACTCACATTCGGAGAGCACCCTCCGATGGCAGCACTTACCTACTGAAGAATGACTCCTGCCGAATATGCCTTGCTTTGGGCCGGCCAAAATATCCATGCAAACAATCCAACGATTTATTGAGAATATTACGAGATTTGCTTTGAACCTTAAATTTGGAATTTAGTTCGCGCAGATATTTGGGGGTGCGCGTGCACCTGTGCACCTATACACGAGCCGCCCCTGGGCCGATAACCAACCATGCAAAGATCGATATTTTTAATAGGAAATATAGCAATCAGTGGTATGGACAGTGCGAACACCCGCGAATCAACGCCAGAATCAACAAGGCCGACTCAGAACAACTCTGAATTTATTATGTGCTTCGTTGCTAGGACGGCTCCACAGTCACCGTTTACAAACTCCTATGACACGAACTGATGGACTTAAGTTTAAATCAGAAGTTGAAAAACTTCTGACTTTGGCGGGAATCGAACCCTGAACCTTCTGCATTGGAAGCAGATACGCTAACAACAAGACCAACGAGCCACACTATAATCTTCAGTACCTAACAAAAGCATTAAAGAGGAGAATAAACCTCAACACCTACCAGGGGCGCCGGGCGGCTCGTGAGTTATTATTTTGGGGGTGCACATAATCTGAAAGTTTTATTCTGCGGGAAACAAGGGGTGCGCCCCAGCCGCCGGAGGCATTTTCTTTCAGATACTAATGGTCTCAAGTACCCGGAAAACGACTTTAAGAATATTTTTTCGAATTTATTGGTCGGGAAAAAATGTAAAACAATCCAAAAAATTAATTATTAGGCTATATGCTTGATTAAAATATTACATACCCGAATAATGTCCCTTCATCTCCTCCGGCACGCGCCTATGTTGACACTTGAATTAATTCTAATTTTGGGACGTTGGTCGGCCTCGTGATTTTATTTCTAATTGTTCGTCCAATGGTCGTTTTAAAAAACTGTTTATTTAGATCGCTTCTTACCGAAGTCATATTATAATTTCACTTCACGGCACGATAATAATTTTAACATTGTTCGCTCACTTAAAAACTGCAGCTAATCTCACTTCACTAACCCTTTCGCGAACAACTTTCACTGGCTACTGAACGGAGTGTGGGGGTGAGTGAATGCTGCGAGCAAAATACCAAGGTGTTTGAATGGGAATAACGGGTTTCGACCCATTTGCTCGTGCGACTTCCCGGGCTATATCAGACGTGCTAAATTCAAGAAATAACCTGCGTTCTCGTTCTGCCGGCCGACCGTGGAAAACGATGTAAAGCTGAGCCCAAATTCGTAGACCTCAGCGGCAGCACTTCTTACTGCAGAATGACTCCTGCCGAATATGCCTTGCTCTGGGCCGGCCAAAATATCCATACAAACATTCCGACAATTTATTGGGAATATTACGAGATTTGATTCGAACCTAGAATTTGGAATTTAGTTCGCGCAAATATTTGGGGGTGCACGTGCACCTGTGCACCTATACACGAGCCGCCCCTGCACCTAACCATCAAAGATGTCCAAAATAAGGAAATAAAAAGGGTAAATACAGCTGATTTTCTTAGTCTAACAATTGATGAAAATTTAAATTGTCAAAAACAATGTGACAACTGAATAAAATATTAAATTCAACTATCTATGCATTAAGAATTGTCAAAACAATTTCAAACCCAAAACCAGCTCGAATCTAGGGCGACGGTCGTTCGCCCGCAGCCAAGCGCACGCGACTGCTAGAAGGCGTTGACTAACTCGACCCTGTTTACTCCTACCCGAGTTGGGGGGTTTTCAGCTATCAGCACACGCCGTCCCGAAAGATTTACAATCTTGAAACTCGGTATATGACCTGATATTTGGTCCATGACATACCAAAAAAAATCAGCCCGATCCGATAACCCGTTCTGTGTTAAAAAAGTGCTTAATATCGACGATAATCGTCCGGCTTGGCTGGCTGGCTGGTTGGTTGGGTAGGGGGGGGGGTGGGGGGTAGTGGATTCTGCCAGAGAGGAATAAGAGCCTACAGAGAAAACGGTACATCTTAGAACTATGAAACTTGGACCACACTTAGATGTACTTCAGACTCACAAACTTCCGCCGAGAGACAAGCAATATTCCACCCCCAACATCCCCTAAATCATCCCCTAAAATTAAAATAATTCATAGCTCTATCCCAAAATTGAATTTTTAGTCAAATTAGTTATTAAAATAATGTTCTTATGTGTTTTAACCCAATCGGTCTATTCTCATTATATAAACCACATTTTGTCAACCCCCATCCCTAATAGTTTATATTATTTTTACCTTGATTTCCAGCATTCACCACGAAGGCACCTAATGAGTTATCATCATGAAATTTGACATGATGGTACATAATAATATGAAAAATAATCCGCCGAGAGGCAATTAAGCGAATTTCCACCCCCAACACCCCCTAAAACTGGAATAATTCATAGCTCTAATCTAAAATTGACGTTTTATTCAAATAAGTTATTAAAATTATGTTTTAATGTTTTTTAACCCAATCGGCCTATTCTCATTTCCTAAACCACATTTTTTCAACCCCCATTCCTTATAGTTTATATTATTTTAACCTTGATTTCCAGCATTCACCATGAAGGCACCTAATGAGTTATCGGCATGAAATTTGGCATGATGGTACATACTAATATGAAAAATCATTCGCCGAGAGGCAAGCGTTATTCCACCCCCAACACCCCCTAAATCATCCCCTAAAATTGGAATAATTGATAACTCTAAACCAAAATTGAATTTTTATTTAAATTAGTTATTAAAATTATGTTTTAATGTGTTTTAACCCAATCGGCATATTTTCATTATAAAAACCACATTTTGTCAACCCCCATCCCTAATAGTTTACTATATTTTTATCTTGATTTACAGCATTCACCACGAAGGCACCTAATGAGTTATAATCATGAAATTTGTCACTATGGTACATAATAATATGAAAAATATCCGCCGAGAGGCAAGCGATATTCCACCTCAACACCCCCTTAAATTGGAATAATTCATAGCTCTAACCTAAAATTGATGTTTTATTCAAATAAGGTGGTTATTAAAATTATGTTTTTAATGTGTTTTAACCCAATCGGCCTATTCTTATTTCCTAAACCACATTTTTTCAACCCCCATCCCTTATAGTTTATATTATTTTTACCTTGATTTCCAGCATTCACCATGAAGGCAGGCACCTAATGAGTTATCAGCATGGAATTTGGCATGATGTTACATACTAATATGAAAAATAATTCGTCGCGATGCAAGCGATATCCCACCCCCAACATCCCCTAAATCATTCCCTAAAGTTGGAATAATTTATAGCTCTAACCCAAAATTGTATTTTTATTCAAATTAGTTAATTATGTTTTAATGTGTTTTAACCCAATAAGCCTATTCGCATTTCCTAAACAACACTTTTTCAACCCCCATCCCTAATAGTTTATATTATTTTTAACTTGATTTCCAGCATTCACTATAAAAGTGGCGAATGAGTTATCAGCATGAAATTTGGCATGGTGGTACATAATAATATGAAACACAATAATCTGCCAGGAGACAAGCGATATTTCACCCACACTGTTCCCTACCGCTCTTTACTTTGGGAAATACGTTATGTTGTATAAATTACAATTTTTAATATTTTATTAAAATTATGCGTCAATGTGTTATAGTCCGGTCAACAAACTATTCACACAAAAACCCAAGACGACATTAACCATATAAGATTGTTAACAAAAAAAAGATGATAGCTTTTGTTTCTAGACAATCTGTTTGCAAGGCACTGTATCCACCTTTACACGTATTTCACATATTTTAAGTCTTGATATGAAAAAAACAAACAAAAAGATGTTATATCCCCCCAAAATACAAAAATTTGTAAAAAAGAAAAAAAAAAAAACGGCAGCCAAGCTCTCCTTCCAAGTCTTCGGCTGTGAATGCTGTGAGATATAGTTGAGCCAAGCATTTCATTCTTTCTCCCTATTTCGCATTGAAAGAAGTAAGATCATTTCGCCTGTTGACGAGCGCCAATTAAGCCAACCATTTTCGTGGTAAAAAAGTTAAAATTTTAAACTCAAAATCATAAAAAAATTACTTGGCTATTGATTTTGGTACGAGGACTCTAAAAAGTTAATGGCCAAGTAATTTTTTCATGATTTTGAGTTTAAAATTTTTACTTTTTTTACCACGAAAGTGGTTGGCTTGGCGCTCGTCAACAGGCGAAATGATCTTACTTCTTTTCAATGCGAAACTAGGGAGAAATACAAAAATTTGTAAAAAAAAAAAAAAAACGGCAGCCAAGCAAATGCTTGGCTCAACTTCTATATCTCACAGCATTCACAGCCGAAGACTTTGGAAGGAGAGCTTGGCTGCCGTTTTTTTTTTTTTATTTTTTTTTTTTTTTAAAGCTCTCTAGAATCATTTTAGGGCTGAAACAACGAAATGGCTCTTTCTAAAAACCTCATTGAAAGGAACACTTTATTAAACAGGGCCCTTCAAAGTCCAACTCGCTAGGTACCTTCCCGTGGTTTGGCCTATGAGTAGGGGAGTAGTGTGTTCCCCAAACTACGGGCGAGCTCGGGCCCGGGTTTGGGGGTGCGTGTTGCAGAGAGAGCTCTCGCGCAACTTTTTATCACACCTTTCTTCATTCACACAGCCTTACTCATATATTTTTTTTCACTTTTTTCTTTCCATTTGCCGGCCCTCTCTAAAAACGAGCACTCCTCCGTTCCCACCCAGTTTAACCCATCCTATCCTACATCCTCACCCTTCCCGTTAACCCCCCGCGTCTTCCTTTACGTTCTCCCCTTGGAAAGAAGAAAACATGGGGTGATCCAAATTTATGGATAAAGAAACATTTGGAAGATTCCAATACACTTGACATGGGCACTAATAACTCTACTGTTAGTGCCTAAAACAACAAGTTAACTGTTGCAAGGAGGTGATTCCAAGTTATAAACATTGATTAACCTTGTACTTTGGTAGGGATACCTGGTTGTGTTCCGCAAAGGCGACCAGAACGCGTCTGCGACCAATGGGAAATTTTTTGTAACCCCCAATTCGCACCATGACAGATCAGATTTGCAAGAAACGTATGCGATGCGTTTGTTTTCACTGTTGTGGGGAGACCAAGAAGCCCCCAGTTTTATTCCCGGGCGTGGGCTGGTCTTGAAGAAAACGCGGGATTTTTAAATTCTTTCACCCCGGCTTACCCTTAAAACGCTGCGCCCGGCCCCCCAAATCCCTTTATTTTTTTCGAAATAGGGTTGCGGAGCGCCCTCAGCAAAAATTCACTGCTCCCAAAGAAAATAACCGATTCTTGAAAAAAAAACTAAAAGTAGCCCAAATAAAGTTAGGGTAGAACTTTCCCTTTTAATTTTTCTTTGTTCAAAAAATCACACCCCTCTCTTTGTCATACCGTCAAAATATTGCAATTTTCTGTGCCCCCATAGCGCGCGCGCCGCCCTACCCCCTACGAAAAAGCAAACATAATCTTTCCTCAAGCATAGACAGGCTAAAACTTTACCCAGTGACGAGCCAAACACACGTTGGATGCGCAAGTGCGTAAGGGACATTGACCGCTCTTGGTGATTGGGCGAACCTTTCATAAAAACGACCGACAAAGTAGCCGCGTTTCCCTTGCTGTTTTCCCGCCCGTCATCCGTGGCCCGAAATCGGCGCGCATTTAAAACAGCCCGTCGATTCGACTGGCGAAAAGCCGATGGGTTTATTGAAAATCATGGGGGGGAAAGTCAAACCCCCACAAAGTTCCCGTAGCCCTTTAAATTATATATTTATAACGATTTTTGGCCTACCTGATTTATGAAACTCTTAAATTGTTTTTTGCCGATGACACAAGCATCACTGTTGGAAAGATGATCAAATCACTAGAAAATAACGCAATCTGACACAACTTATGGTAGCTAACCCAGTGGTTCCGTTTAACGCTAACAAAATTGGCATTACACTACAATCAAACTACATTTTAAATTGTATTTAGAGTTCTACCCCACTCAGTTATATAACTGATTTTTTTTTCCAGTGGGGGACCAGTAAATCAAAGCGACTAAGCCTACCCTGTAGGCCCCGACGCAATCGACCGTAATGAGCGATAACCCAGGGGCGTGGCTCGTGAGTTATCCATCGTGGGGGGTTGCACATAATTTTCGAAGTTCTTATTCTGCGGAAACAAAGGGGGTTCCTGGGCCACAGCCCCAGCCGCCGGAGGCGAAAATTTTTTTCAGATACTAATGGTCTGAAGTACCCGGACAAACGACTTTAAGAGTATATTTTTTTTGAATCTTAATTGGTCGGGAAAAACTCCCCTGTTTAATTGTTTACTTTTTATGGAAAAACATCCCAAAAAATTAATTAATTATAATGGGTTTTGATTAAAATATTACATCCCGAAATATGTCCCCCTTCATCTTGCTTCCGACACCGCGCCCTCAAAACTCAAACATCACAATCGTATATTTAATTTTAAAATGAAGTCCATGTTTCCCTAATTATTTTCGTTCCAATGGTCCGTTTTAAAAAAAACAAACTGTTTATTTTTAGATCAGTGTTAAGATTTTGATACTCATCTATTCAGATTTCTAGAGTTTAGTATAATTTTAAGTATTTTGAATTTTTTTCCCGCGCACTGCTCTGTCACCACGTGATTTCGTGTAAATTTAATAAAGCTCCACTTCCCGGTTTATTTTTCTCTACTCACTGTGGTCGTTCCATTTCGTGTTCCCATATCCTAACAATTTAATCACGATTTCCAGGAACAATCCTAATATTTAAATAGGTTTATGGTCCCAGGGAACGTTTTTTCTCTGCTTGAAAAGTTTAATTGTTTGAGTTGAGTACATATCGTCCCAAAATTGCTTTTCGTGTGTTGTGTTAAAAAACTGGTTTTTTATCACAACAAAAAACGCGAGTGGCACATGGTGAGGTTTTAGTCGCATGCCAACCACCTCGCCAAGTACGGAAGTCGAAAATGGAAGGGTCGGATCAAGTTCCCCCTACGGTTAATAGTCCAAACCGTCTGTGACCTCTCTTTCCGCCCTTTTGCTAAACTTAAGGGGCAAGAGAACTGGGTTTGATTGAAATTATCTCCCATAGAGCTTTACACTTGGGGAAGGGTGGTCCATGCACCACATTTCAACTGCAACCATTTTCCTTCTCATGAACCAACTCAGCATTCAAAAAAGGACCCATGGACAAGGGCAGCGAGAAGAATCCTGAGCTTTAATGATTAGAAAACCAAGTCTCCTTGCTGCATGTAGGGAGGAAAACAACTGCAACGGCCAAAACAGGGCGTGGAAAATCTGGGCCAAGTGTTTGAAGACTCTGAGGTGGTTCACAACAGAATACTTGCTCTCCTGTATTCTTAATGGAACATTAGAGAGACATGATAATTTTTCATCCTTTTAAATGCATATGTCCATGCTCCCACGGATTATTTTTTGAAAATTGCGATCCGCCGGGAAACCTTGTTTGAATGAGGAATCCGGAGCGTACCTAATTCTCGCAACCCTGAAAACCTGGTATAAAATGGGGCTCCGTGCCGCCAACTAATCGAGCGAGTGTCAGAAAAGAAGATGATCTAAAAAATCGAGTACCGTTAACGAGAGAATTAAAACGAGGGAAGCTAGAAAAAAAAAAAAAGACAGAAAGAAGCTGCGGAACTGACTAGTTCCCAATCAGCCGCTACGGGGGCGAGCGCGGTAGTTGTCCCGAACACCCAAGACCTTCTCAACGGTTTCGTCCCGTCTAGAGGGCAGCAGCCAACCAGCGAACCACGAGATTGGCAAAACAAAAGCTAATGACCATCAGACCAATGAAATTGGGAAACCGTCCCAAAACACCAGTTATAATAGACCTTTTTTTGTCAAAATTTGCAAAATATAAGGCATACTCGCGTCCCCACAGATACCACGACTGCGCACAGATAAGAGAACTGAAAATACCATATACATGCCTGGTATAATAGCAACATGCAATTAATGGTAATGCTGGTAATAGTATACTAGCAATTAATGGTTAGGTTTCCTATGGTTGGCATAGCGTGGTTAAGTCATGCACCTCGGGGCCCCATCCAACAATGGGTACTCATAAATATTATTTCTGCTTATTGTATATCGCTCTTCGGTGTGAGAGTTTTATTGCTTTCGTCGTTTGTAATGTGAAAGTAAGCCCTAGTAATTAGATTGTAATTAGGTAAGGATTGGCAGTGGGTGGGGTTTCATGTAATCACATGTGACTTACCAGAAAAGATTTTTCTATTGTGGTAGATATTTAATGGGTCTAGTAAAGAGGACATCGAATCTTAATAGCTTCATTTTTTGATAATGGCTATAGGGAGCAACACACTGTGTGTCATCTAACATGAAAGGGCTTAGACTTGCTGCATACATTGTGGAAGGTTATGGTGGACAGTGAGACAGTTGGCCCCTCTGATAGACCAGGTTGTTTGGGCGTGCCTACACCTATTTGGTTCTCAAAGCTGACTAGCAAACTTTGTCTTAATCTGTAGTGAAAGATTACTGTAAATGTGTAACAGTGGAATTATATTACCTCTCTTTTTTGGACATGACAAATGTGGAGTGTATAGACCAGAAGACATTCAGTAGTAGGTAAAAACCTTCCTGCTTGAAAGGTACTATAGCCAGATCCCAATAACCACTTATAAGTGTTGTTCAATAATGGATAAGTAGATACCTGCCAATAGCTATTGAAGGCCTACAAGCCTCATAACTAATAAGGTTTTGTGGCATGAAGATTTGCTCACATAGGTAATGGTATACCCTCACAAAGCGACAGGGTGGTTCTAAGTAAGTGGGTTAAGGATCCAATAGCCGAGGAAACATTTGATGTGTGGTGATGTTTGTGTCAGGGCAAAAGCACCTAAGGGCTCCTTTTTCAAAGAAAGGCAACAAGAGCCACAGAATATATTAGACTAATTCACACCACATATGTCCTGTGAAATCACAGATGGTCCTGTCATGGTAAGGCTAAGGTAACTTTGCTACCTTTCACTGATGATAAGCTAGATTCACTGTAAATTTGCTCTTTTAAAATCCAAAAAATAAATCTTAGATAAGTTCAAACAATACAAAACAATGGTAGAAAATTTCAACATTGGGGAAATCTATAAAAATTTAGTCCCCGCCTCAGATATGTAAAGAATATGGCTCAAAAGATTTTTGACGAATATCTGAAAGAACTGGATTGTTCGACAAACGTGTGTCTTTGCGTATAGTCAGAGCAAAATGGAGTGGCAGAAAGGACCAAAAACAGGACCCCACTCCTAGACAAAAACTAGGCACTGTAAAGAATCTGGTTTGGAAACAAATTTCCTGGGAGAAGCACTAAAAACAGCTGTTATCTTAGAAAAATCTATATCCCCAACTGTAGCATTAAAAGATATGGTAACCTATGAGGCATGACTGGCACTAAGCCGAATGTAGAACCACTTTTAAAAAATTTTTTTGGATGTTTTAGCATATGTGTTTCATGTAAGAAAAAAGAAAGGTAAAAAACTTTAAAGATAGGAGTGAGAAGTATGTTTTTGTAGGCTATGAATTGAGGAAAAGAAGGGATATATTTTGATTGGCCCAAAAAAGTCCAAAAGCTAGTATGAAATTTAGAAAGAAGCGTTTATCTTTAATGGAGAAATGTTTTTCCTTCTCTGAATGTGGTAAACAACACGAATGAAACGTAACTACACAAAGTGGCCCCAGAGATAGAGATACAAGTGCAGGCAAGGCACGTTGTTTTAACTCGGAAAAGTAGTAGTATTACAACTGAGACGCAATACGTCAACTGGGAACGAACGAAAATAGATCAAGATGAGGATGAAGTAAGTAGTTGGAAAGTGATGCGGATACTACATGTTCAGAAGGTAGAAGTCAGGGGGGTGATGAAAACCAAAGAAGATTTAAATTTTAAAAGGGTTATATCCAAAGAGAAAGGAATTGGTGATAAATTTTGTCCACCCACTAGTTTAATTCTAGCAGCAGACCATTTTAGATGATGAAGCCAGAGACCATAGAGAAATCTAGCTCTTTGCAAGTACAAATGAAAATTCTTTGGGAGGAAGCAAATGAATGCAGAAATTTCATCATTAATGAAAATAATGTATGGACGCTAGTGATAGGGCCCCGCCAACAAAAATGTTGTGTGAAAAGTAAATGGGTGTTTAAGGTAAAAAGAGGGGCCAGATGGAAGTGTTAGATAGATATAAGTGTTTAAATATGGACTTGAACAGCGCGCTCCAAAACTATACTATAAATATTTCATGTTTTTGTTATGTTTTTTTGTTATTTCTGTTTTTCAAAATGGCGTCCCGGCGTCGGACGAAAGCGTCCAGTGTTGATTTGTCCTCGTGTTTTTGCTTTGAATAAAGTGTCCGTTTTTTGGGACTTAATCCTTCTATAAATTAGTTAGTTTGGTCACTTCCTCTGCAATATCTCCTACAGGTTATGTGTGGTACCAAAACGTTTTTCTGGAAAACAAAAACTAGGCTTAATTATGGAGTCCGAAAACACGCAGATTCAAAGTGCCCACTGTTTCAAACGGCGAATAACTTCTCGAATTGGAAGTTCCGATTGGAGACCGGTGTTGGACGAGTTGGAAGGTACTCAATGCTTGCAGGAAGACACGAAGAAGCTTAAAGCACTCGTAGAAAAGAAAGACATTGATGATTAGTAAAGAAGGAGAAAAAAAAAGTGGTCGTACACAAATAATTATGCGTATAGCTGATTCGCATTTGGAGTATGTCAAAGACTGGTACTTCGTGCTTATGACATTTGGTTTTTAAACATGCGAAAATACCTTTGAAAGGAAAGGCGTGGCTAGTCCCAACCTACTTTTGCGTAAGAAGTTTGTTTGGTTGATGAACATTTGAACCCTGCCGTAGGGGAATTTGCTAAGTCATTTCTTACAAATTGACAAGCTAGTTGGCGGGGAGTTTAAACAGAACTGGTGCTTACTTTAGGAAGAACGGACAATAGTGTGGTCACTTGTTGCTGACGTTTGCACCCTTCTGAAATTTGATAATGTAGTTAACCGCAATAAGACTTTGGTCATCCAAAGAGGAACACTGTCCAATGTCATTTGTAAAAAAATCCGTCCTCCTGGAAGAAGAATCCCAAGCGCAACATCAAGTAATGATGCGGACATTCACGTTCCATCCATTGTGTTTCATTTGCACAAAACACAAAGAAGTCGACGTTCAAAAACCCAATGCAGAAGACAAAAGTTTTTTTCCTATGCCATGTCACGAAAATGTAAAAAGGTAGGCCCAACCGAAAACGTGGGTGGATTGTTCCTATCTTGAAAAAATATTCCCGTCTAGGCCCTAAAGGACCCCAGGTCGCAAAACAAGAATTCGCAACAGTAGACCTCGTGGACGTTTTGTTGGCAGTGTCGTGCGGCAGCAACTTTACTTTCAGTTGAAAACATGGTAGGAACAAGTGCAGTTTTTTTTATATCCTGGACTCTGGGGCATCTCAGCACATGATAGGCAGTGAGGATGCACATTTACTAGACCAGTGTGGAAGGAACTGGGTCCTGACCCACTGATTCACTGTTTGCTTCTGGGCAGAATGTTAGTGGGTGAACAAAAAGGGGACTTTTACACGTGTTTAAGTTGAACATTGGAAAAAGGGACCCTGAACCCTTTTAACAATACATGTTGTGTTTGTTGACGCCCCCTTTACATTTAACCTGCTGTCAGTGGGAAGATTTTAGAAGCGCGTTTTCCTGGTTATCAAAATCGTGGTTTTGACAGGAAAAGCTGTCATCTCGAAGGAAATTTGAAGTTTCCGCCTCAAGGTGAACAAAAAGAGTTGGGGCATTGTAACGGCTTTTCCAAAATTTTCAACTGGCGTCAGTAAGTGCCAAACGTGTTTATTGGCACCAGATAGACTCCGGAACTGTTCGTGCTAATGTGTGTCGGCCTAAGCGACATCATAAGTTAATACCTCGCGTGCAGGGTATACTGCTTAAAGTTCCTCTAGGGAAGCAAGATGGTAGTGGCTATCCTTGCAGTGTACGTGCAATGCAACAATAGAAGGGTTTTGGGGTGAAACTGGTGTTGAAAAGGTAAACAAACAAATTTTTGCCCCCCACAATAAAAAGAACGTGTTTCGTGCGTCGTACACACTTGAGTTTTATTTCATAGTGAACTGTGATGGACCCGAGCAAACCGTTTGGCAACAAGAAACGGAGCAAGGTAAATTCGTACGTTTTTTTATTGATGCTTTTTACCTCATTTCACAGTACCTTATGTTATAAAGGCCAAATCCGGAGGTGCTGGAATACTTTAAGGAGTATGACCTCATAGCTATGGCTACAGCACACTTTCTTGAACCCACAAAATTTCCAGTCGTTTTTCCGTTTGTGATTAATGGACTGAAAATATGTAAATAAAGCAATGAACAATACTTTAAGATAAAGGTATCCAGTATGAATGTACTGTACGATAAACAACACTCCCGAAGCAAAACGGGTAAAATCGGAAGTATGAATCGCTTATTATGGAAAAGGCTAGGTGTCTGTTACTTGACCAGTAGTGTACCCTAAGAACTTTATGGCCGAAGCTTAATTACCTGACGGTTGTTATTTGATCAATCGTGCCCCTACGATAGCCTCTAAAAAATAAAGTACCAAGCTGAGCCTGTGGTAGGTAGAAAAGTAGTTATCGAAAAGCTTCGAGTTTTTCGGTTTGTGCCGCTTATCCTCAGAGTTTCCACGAGAAACTCATCGGAAAAATTGGCCTCGAGATCTGAAAAGTGTGTCCCATGTGTTGGGTTATGCCATCGAATGGTTTAAAAAAATTTCGGGGGCGAAAAAAATTGTGGAATGAGGCGTGTTTGTACCATCGTGAACACTCTACATCGTGTCATTGATTGTTATCTTTGAATGAAACTGAGCCCTTACTTTCTATACAAGGAGTAAAACGAAAGGTGTCCAGGGTTTCAGGCGGAGATTTATACCTAGTGAATATACCAGACGTTTTTTTATTCTACGTGAAGAACCCGAAAATGAAAGTTCAATGACATCCAAAAGGGAAAACCCCAGAAGTGACAAACGGAAGAGAAAGAAAGGAAGACGATGTCATTAAAACACGTTTTTCAGGGCGAGTTTTTTTGTCCGTGCACCAAAGTTAACCATGGATGAGTACACCGCCCTTCCCGCTTCCTTTTGTCTTTTTCGTGGACCATAGAACGTGCCCTCAGAAGGCCTTTGATTGAAATTTCAGCAGACAGTGATGAGGTGTAAGAATTGAAAGAGAAGCTGCCATGAAGAGGAAATTAAATGCGTTAAAAGAAAACTCCACTCCCTGTGAAAGCACAGAAAAAAGAAGACAAGGAAGGTGATCAAGATTGCATTCATCGGAAAAGAAACTCGTAAACCGTGAACTAATTCGGCCTCTTGATGTATGCTTGCGAACTACCGAGACCGACATTAGTGCCCGCCGTTGCATTATTTAGCACAGTTTTTCCAAACTAATGCGACGGAATGTGAGTTGGAAAGGGACTAAATCGAATCCTTTCGATATGTGAAAGGAACCCTGGACTTTGGTGTTTGTGTTCTAACAAGTGTGGTCCAATCAACAGCCCATTTGGTAGGTACGCTGACTCTTGATTGGGTGGAGCGGCAAGACAGGCGGAGTACTTCGGGACATTTAATGATGGTGTTCGGGTGGCCGTCAGTGTGGGTCCACTAAAAAGCAAAGTTCCGTAGCCTTTTCGTCGACAGAGGCCGAGTTATGTGCTCTTGCGGTGCAGCTGCAGAAGTTTTCTGTGTTAAAAGGAGTGCTGAAGATCTTGACATTGATGTACCGAGCCAGTCGTGTTGTTTGAAGACATCAAGCCATGTATCAAGTTACTGGAAAAGGTGGGAGGTAAAACGCTTGAAAGCATGTGGATGTTAAATACCACCTTTGTCAAGCGAATTGGTGGAAGAAACGAAGATTGAGGGCGTCTACATCCCAAACACAAAGGATCAAAAGGACGGGATATTCTTGCTACAGGCGATCTGTGAACGCTCGCTTCGGAGAGTTGCCGCGGTGGACCAACTTTTTTGGCATTTGTAAAGAACCTTTTGTGTTGTAAAGAACTTTTGGGAACGTTGTGCTTGAGGCGGAGATGTTTTAAATATCGGACTTGGAACGGAGCGCGCCCAAACACTAGACTAAGTAATATTTCGATGTTGTTCATGTTGGTTAGTTTCCCCTGTTTTTCAATTGCGTCCCCCGGCGTCGAAAACGGAGCGTCCAGTGTTAGTTGTCCTCGTGTTTTTTTCTTTGATAAAGTGTCTTATTAATCCTTCCTATAATTGTTTAGTTGTCAAACTTTCTCTGCAATAATCTCTACAATAAGGCACGACCTTGTTGCACAAAGGGTTTTTCCAGAATATGGTATGATTTTACTATGAAACATTCCCCTCCCGTCTCCAGTGGTGAGAGCTAGAAAGTTTACGATATTGTTTTTATTCTCTTGCAAATTGTTTTGTAAAATCTAAAAAAACGAATGTCCACATTGACAAATCTGTACAGCTTTTTCCTCCATGGGGGAACTGGAGGAGAAGTGTTTTTTATGGAACAGCCTGAGGGGTTTTGTCAGGAAGGAAATAAGGTATGTAAACTTTCTAGGGCCAATCTAAATGGCTTTAAAAACAGGCCTCAAGGGCCTGGAATATAAAAAATTCATAATTTTTCCTTGTTGAGTCTGGTTACACCCAGACTCAAAAGTGATCATGTTGTTTACATTAAAAATAAGGAGAAATTGGCTTTTGTACAATATTGTCTGTATTCGATGTTGCTGATATTTTTGTAATGCTCCAAATGATAAAGATGAAGAAGAGAATTTGAAAAGGGAGGGTTTAACAGATAATTTTGAATGCAGAGGAGCCTTGGTGGAGCTTAATCATTTTTTAAGGTGTAAATTCTTCAACGAGACAGAAATACTGGAAAAATTAAGTTAAGTCAGGAACACCTATTTGTAAAACAAAACTTGTATCCAGGTTTTTCAAGTAGAGAACCTGGTGTACATTTCCAAGACTTCTAATGGAGAGTGGGTGTAGACCTTTTCGAGAAATTGAGGGTGATAAACCTGATGGTAATCCGTAATCAAAATTTGAGATTGGTTCATCTAATATGTATGCTAAGTTATTTTTGTACAGACCCTGAACATTACTCGGCAAGGTAAACTATTTAAGGTCAGTTCAATAATTGTTTATGGACAAGAGCAACTGTGCTGTGCGTCACCTGTTGCTGTTAGTTAAGTGTTGTTTTGCGTTATGTGGAAGATGTTTACAAAAACCAATAGGCATTTACTTTTTTTAAAACCAAATATAAATGTTTGTAAAAATTCCCATTGGATTTTGTTACTGTGAATGCCGATTGGGCAAGGGACAAAGTGGCTACAGAAAAGGTCCTATTCAGGGTTACTTGTTTTCTTTAGGGGGTGTGAACCCATTTCCAATGGCGGTCCCAAGGAAACAGTCATTTGTTGCTCAATTCATCGGCCCGGAAGGCGGAATATGTTTTTTTCACTATCACAAGCTTCGACTGAGGCAAGTTTTACCTAAGAAAACTAATCATGGGCCGCTTTTAATCCAATTAAGATTTTTGTGTACAAATAATTGTGACAATCATCTGCCTATATTTTTTCTAGTCAAAAATTGATGCATTTCAAGCTAGAAACTAAGCTCAAATTGACGAATTTCTTTGTCATATTGTTATTAAGATCTAGTTCATAAGAAGTTTTTAAATCAGTGTGAAACATCTGCGATCCGCAGTAGGCTATGATAGCCCAAGATTATCCTTACAAAGCCTTTGCAGGACCTAATTCTTGCAGTTTTCACCTTCATTAACTTGAAGAAAGTCGATTAGTTTGCATATCAAGGGGGGGTGGTGTTTTATAGATTTTGATATTCATCTATTTCAGATTTTCGAGAGTTTAGTATAATTTTAAGTATTTGAATTTTTCTTCCCCGGCACGCTCTGTACCACGTGATTTCCGTGTAATTTTTTTAATAAAGCTCACTTCCCAGGTTATTTTCTCTACTCACTGTGGTCGTCACATTCGGTGTTCATAATCGCTACAATTTATCACGATCCAAGGAACCATCCTAATATTTTAAATAGATCGGCTATAACCGGAAGTCATATATGATTTCACTGATTTCACGAGGCCCACGATAATAACATTTTAAACTACTGGTTTTGCTCACATTTGAATTCACACCACACCCTGTTCCGGGTGCGAACAACTTTCACTAGCTACTGAGCGATTGTGTATTTTGCGTGGGGGTTTCTGAATGAATGACCTGGCGCCCTGCCGAGCAACAATACCAATGCAATTGTGAATGAAATAACTGGTTTTCTGACCCAGTCGCTTGAGCGAAATTTCGCACCAACCTTTATTTTCCCATAGATTTGTGAATTTGCAAAAGATGGCCCCGGGGGGCTCCGTCTGCTGCCATTGCCGACCTGTAGAAAACGAATAATAAAAATGAACTCACATTCGGAGAGCCACCCCTTTTCCCGATGGCAGCACTTAACCTACTGCAAGAAATGACTCCGGCCCGAATATGCCTTGCTTGGGCCGGCCAAAAATTATCCATGCAAACAAATCCAACGATTTTTAAATTGAGAAATATTACGAAGATTTTGCTTTGAACCTTAAAAATTTGGAATTTAGTTTCGCGCAGATCTATTTTGGTGCGCGTGCCAAAACCTGTGCACCTATACACGAAGCCGCCCCACTGGGCCGATAATACCAACCATGCAAAGATCGATATTTTTAATAGGAATATAGCAATCAAGTGGTATGGACAGTGCGAACACAGACTGCCCGCGAATCAAAACGCCAGAATCAACAAGGCCCGATTCAGAACAACTCTGAATTTTATTTATGTTGCTTCGTTGCTAGGACGGCTCCAACATTCACCGTTTACAAAACTCCCCTATGACACGAACCTGATGGACTTAAGTTTAAATCAGAAGTTAAAAAAAACTTCTGACCTTTTGGCGGGAATAGAACTCCTGAACCACTCTGCATTTGGAAGCAGATACGCTAACCACACAGACCAACGAGCCACACTATAATCTTCAGTACCTAACAAAAGCATTAAAGAGGACAATAAAACCTCAACCAACCCCTCCCAGGGGCGCCCTCGGGCTGCTCGATGAGTTTTATTATTTTGGGGGTGCACATAATCGAAAGTTTTAAATTTTCTGCGGGGAAACAAGGGTGGCGCTCCCCAAGCCGCCGGAGGCATTTTTCCTTTTCAGATACTAATGGTCCTCAAGGTAACCCGGAAAACGACTTAAGAATATTTTTTCGAATTTTATTGTCGGGAAAAAAAATGTAAAACGAATCCAAAAAATTAATTATTAGGCTATATGGCTTTGAATTAAATATTTACTACCGAATGAATGTCCTCTCATCTCCTCCGGCCACGCGCCTTTATGTGACACTTGAATTAATCTAATTTTGGGACCGTTGTCGGCCTCGTGATTTTATTTCTAATTTGTTCGTCCAATGGTCGTTTTTAAAAAACTGTTTATTGTTAGAATCGCTTCTTACCGAAGTCATATTATAATTTCACTTCACGGCACGATAATAATTTTAAATTGTTTCGCATGCAACCCTTAAAACTGCCAGCTAAAGTCTCTTCACTTTTTCACTAACCCTTTAATCGGCGAACAACTTTCACTGGCTACTTGAACGGAGTGTGGGGTGAATTGAATGACTTGCGGCAGCAAATACCAAAGGTGTTTGAATGGAAAAACTGGGGTTTTTTCGACCCATTTGCTCGTGCGACCTGTTTCCCCGGGCTATATCAGACGTGCCTAAATTCCAAGAAATTACCTGCGTCTCTTCGGTTCCTTGCCGGCCGACCGTGGGAAAACGATTGTAAATAGCTGATGCCCCAAATAAGTATATTCGTAGACCTCAGCGGCAAGCACTT
This sequence comes from Sweltsa coloradensis, assembly GCA_024449915.1. Lineage (NCBI taxonomy): Eukaryota > Metazoa > Arthropoda > Insecta > Plecoptera > Chloroperlidae > Sweltsa > Sweltsa coloradensis. The sequence goes on along the minus strand of JAMZAV010002846.1, from coordinate 70,914 downwards.
CTTACGTGCAGATGACCATCCTGCCGAAATCTGCCTTGCTCTGGGCCCCGGCCAAAAATTAATCCATACAAACATTCCGACAATTTTTAAATTGGGAATATTACGAGATTTTGATTCGAACCTGAATTTGGAATTTTAGTTCGCGCAAATATTTATGGGGGTGTCCCGTGGCACCTGGGTGCAACCTATACACGAGCCGCCCCCTCGCACCCTAACCATCAAAGATGGTCCCCAAAATAAGGAAATAACCAAGGGTAACATACAGCTGATTTTTCTTAGTCTAACAATTTGATGAAATTTTTAAAATTTCAAAAAACAATTGTGACAAACTGAATAATATTAAATTCAACTAATCTATGTCATTTAAGAATTGTCTAAAAACAATTTCAAACTACCAAAACCAGCTCCGAATCTAGGGCGGACCGGTCGTTTTCGCCCGCAGCCAAGCGCACGCCGACTGCTAGATACCAGGCGTTTGGAACTAACTCGACCCTGTTTTACTCCTACCCGAGTTTGGGGGGCTTTCCCCAAGCTATCAGCCCCACGGCCGTCCCGAAAGATTTTTACAATCTTGAAAACTCGTTATATGAAAGACCCTGAACTATTGTGGGCCATGACATTAACCCAAAAAAATCAGCCCGAATCCGATAACCCGTTCTGTGTTAAAAAAGTCTTAAATATCTGACGATAATCGTCCGGCCTGGCTGGCTGGCTGGTTTGTTGGTAGGGGGGGGGGGGTGGGGGTAGTGTAATTTGCCAGAAGAGGAATAAGCCATACAGAGAAAAACGGTAACACATCTTAGAACTAATGAACTTGGACCAACCCACAATTTAATGTACCTCAGACTCACAAACCTACCTCCCGAGGACAAGCAAAATATTTCCAGCCCCAACACCACCCTAAATCATCCCCTAAAATAAAAAATAATTCATAGCTCTATCCAAAATTGATTTTTTTAGTCCAAAATTAGTTATTAAAATAATGTTTTCTTATGTGTTTTTTTAACCCCAATCGGTCCTATTCTCATTATATAAACCCACATTTTTTGTTTCAACTGACCCATCCCTAATAGTTTTATATTCTTTTAAAACCCTTGTTTTTTCCAGCATTCACCACGAAGGCCCACCTTAATGAATTATCATCATGAAATTTTGACATGATGGTACATAATAATATGAAAATAATCCGCCCCGAGAGGCAATTAAAGCGATTTTCCACCCCAACACCCCCTAAAACCTGTGAATAATTTTCATTATCATACGCTCTAATCTTAAATGACGTTTTTAAATTTTTCAATAAGGTTATTTAAATTTATGTTTAATTGTTTTTAAAACAAGACCCATCGCCTATCGCATTTCCTAAACCACATTTTTTTCAACCCCCCATTCCTTTATATTTTTATATTATTTTTTAAAACCTTGATTTCCAGCATTTTTCACTCACATGAAGGACCTATGAGTTTTTTACGGCACCTGAATTTGGCATGATGGTACATACTAATATGAAAAATCATGTCGCCGAAGGCAAGCGTTATTTCCAACCCCCCAACGACCCCCTAAATCATCTCCCTAAATTGGAATAATTTGATAACTCCTAAACCAAAACAATTTGAATTTTTATTTAAATTAGTTTTTATTAAAATTAATGTTTTAATGTTGTTTTAAATAACGCCAATCGGCATATTTTCATTAATAAAAGACCCAACATTTTGTCAACCCGCAATCCCTAAATAGTTTACTAATTATTTTTTATCTTGATTTTCACAGCATTTGTCACCACGAAGGCAACCTAATGAGGTTTTATAATCCATGAATTTGTTCACTATGGTACATAATAATAATGAAAAATACCGCCGAGAGGCAAGCGATATTCCGACCCTCAACACCACCCTTAAATTGGAATAATTCATAGCTCCCTAACCTAAAATTGATGTTTTATTCAAATAAGGTGGTTTTTAAATTATGTTTTTAAATGTGGTTTTAACCCCAATCCGGCCTATTCTTATTTTCCTAAACCCATTTTTTTCAACCCCCATTCCCCTTATAGTTTTATATTTATTTTTTCCTTGATTTCAGCATTCACGCATGAAAGGCAGGCACCTAATTGAGAGTTTTTGTTTTTTTTTATTTTGTTTTTATCAGCATGGAATTTGGCCAATGATGTTACATCTAAATAAATGAAAAAAAAATTAATTCCGTCGCGATGCAAGCGATATCCCCGACCCCCACATCCCCAAAAACATTCCCTAATCGTTGGAATAATTTTATAGCCCTAACCCCAAATTGTATTTTTTTAATTCAATTAGTTAATTATGGTTTTAATGTGTTTTTTTTAAACCCAATAAGCCTATTTCGCATTTTCCTAAACACAAAACTTTTTTTTCAACCCCCATCCCTAAATAGTTTTATATTATTTTTTTAACATTGATTTCCAGCATTCACTATAAACAGTGGCGAATGAGTTTATCATCATGAATTTTGGCATGGGTGGTACATAATAATTATGAAACCACAATAATCTGGCCAGGAGACAAGACGCGATTATTTCACCCACAGACTGTTTTCCCCTACCGCCTCTTTACTTTTGGAAAATACGTTATGTTGGTATAATTACAATTTTTTTAATATTTTATTTAAAATTATGTGTCCAATGTGTTATAGTCCGGTCCAACAAACTATTTCACACAAAAACCCAAGACGACATTACCATATTTAAGATTTGTTTACACTAAAAAAGATTATAGCTTTTTTGTTTCTAACAATCGTTTGAAAAGACCTGGTATCCACCTTTTACACGTATTTTTCAACATATTTAAGTCCCTTGATATGAAACAACAACAAAAAAGATGTATATCCCCCCAAAATACAAAAGTTGTGTAAAAAAAAAAAAAAAAAAAAACGAAAAAAAAAAACCGGCAGCCAAGCTCCTCCCTTCGTCCCAAATTCATTCGGCTGTGAATTCTGGTGAGATATGTTGAGCCTAAGCAATTTTTTCATTTTCTTTCCTCCCCTAGTTTCGCATTGAAAAAGAAGTAAGATCATTTTCGCCTTGTTGACGAGCGGCCAATTAAGCCAACCATTTTCGTGTAAAAAAAGTTAAAAATTTTAAACCTCAAAACATAAAAAAAATTTAACTTGGCTAATTGATTTTGGTACGAGACTCTAAAAAGTTTTAATTGCCACGTAATTTTTTTTTCTGATTTGAGTTTTAAAATTTTTACTTTTTTTTAACCAACGAAAAAAAAAAAAAAAAAAGTGGTTGGCTTTGGCGCTCGTCAACATGCCGAAATGGATCCTTACTTTTCTTTTTTCAATGCGACAACTAGGGAGAATACAAAAATTTGGTATAAAAAAAAAAAAAAAAAAAAAAAGAACGTGGCCAGCCAAGCAAATGCCTTGGCTCCAACTTCTTAGTGCTCCCAACAGCCATTTCCTGCCGCCGAAGACCTTTGGAAGGAGAGCTTGGCCGCCGTTTTTTTTTTTTTTTTTTTAATTTTGTGTTTTGGTGGATTGCTTTATCAGCTAACTGAGTCCCCATCCTTAGATATGGAGTTGAATTCTGGGTGCTTCCACTTTTCTATTTTTTTTATTTTCTTTTTTATTAAAGCTCTTCTAGAATCATTTTAGGGCTGAAACAAAAAAATTGGCTCTTTCTCAAAACCTCATTGCAAGGAACACTTTATTAAACAGGGCCTTCAAAGTCCAAATCCCCTAGGTACCTTCCCGTGGTTTGGCCTATGAGTGGGGTAGTGTTTTTCCCCAAAAAATACGGGCGGCTCTGGCCGGTTGGGGTGCGTGTTGCAGAGAGAGCTTCGCGCGCAACTTTTTATCACCCCCTTTCTTCATTCACACAGCCTTACTCATATATTTTTTTCACTTTTTTCTTCTCCATCTTGCCGGCCCTCTCTACAACGAGCACTCCTCCGTTCCCACCCAGTTTAACCCATCCTATCCTACATCCTCACTCCTTCCCGTTAACCCCCCGCGTCGTCCTTTACGTTCCTCCCTTTGGAAAGAAGAAAACATGGTGGTAATCCACAATTATGGAAAAAGAACATTTGGAAGATTCCAATACACTTGACATGGGCACTAATAACTCTACTGTTGAGTGCCCTAAAACAACAAGTTAACTGTTGCAAGGAGGTGATTCCAATGTTATAAACATTTGATTAACCTTGTACTTTGGTAGGGATACCTGGTTGTGTTCCGCAAAGGCGACCAGAACGACCAGTCTGCGACCAATGGAATTTAAGTAAACACAATTCGCACCAATGACAGATCAGATTTGCAAGAAACGTATGCGATGCGTTGCTGTTTTCACTGTTGTGGTCGAGACCAAGAAGCCCACAGTTTTATTCCGGTCGTGGGCTGGTCTTGAAGAAAGCGCGGTTATTTCAAATTCTTTCACCCATCGGCTTACCATTAAAAATCGCTGCGCCTGGCCCCTCAAATCCATTTATTTTTTACGAAATAGGGTTGCGGAGCGCACCTCAGCAAAAAATTCACTGCTCCAACGAAAATAACCCGATTTACTTGAAATAAAAACTAAAATGTAGCCTAAATAAATGTCTAGGTGTATGAACTTTCCTTTGAATTTTTCTTTGTGTCAAAATATCACACCCCTCATCTTCGTCATATCCGTCAAAATATTGCAATTAGCTGTAGCCACCATAGCGCGCGCGCCGCCATACCACCTACGAATGCAAACATAATCTTTCCTTCAAGCATAGACAGGCTAAAACTTGACCGAGTGACGAGCCAAACACATCGTTGGATGCAGCGAAGTGCGTAGAGTACATTGAGCGCGATCTCTTGGTGATTGGACGAACCATTCTCATACAACGACCGACAATGTAGCGCGCTGTTCCCTTGCTGTTCCAGCCCGTCGATCCGATGGCCAGGTAAATCGGCGCGCATTTAAAACAGCCCGTCGATTCGACTGGCGAGAAAGCCGATGGGTTCATTGAAAATCATGGAATAATGTCAACCTCCGACAATGTTCCTGTAGCTACACATGGGTAGACAATAATTCATTCATTCTTTCATTCAAATCATTAATTTATTTAGTAAATGATATGATTTATGTAACAATTTAACGAGATATCACAACTTTTCATTAAAACACGGCCTTGTAGATGCAAGCACCATTTCGAAGCCAAGGCAGTACCCCAACAATCAGACCTTGAGTGAAACAATGAAAATAACAATACCCAGTCGAGCCCAGAATGGTCGACCGGTCGCTTCTACGGAACGCAACCTTTGTATGACAAACCTTGATTGTTGTTATGTTTTGGATGTGTATTTGGTTGTCGTGGGTAACCCCCAAGATGTCTGGCTTGAAATAGCAAATAAACTGACTTGCTTTTATAAAAGTGTTTTACGTTTGATTTATCAACTGTAGTTATTACATTCAAAGGGTTTTTACAATTATGGCGACCGTGACAGGACCCGTGAATATAACAAGATGGATAAATTGATACGTTTACGAGCGCCAGTTCGTTATGCAGGGACGCGATCTTGAAGCCGAGCTGCAAGGTGGACGCGACCATTTAAGTGACGACTTTTGAAAGGAATTTGAAGATGTGGAGGCACCGCGAGATAAATACCTCGGGAGTTGATAGAGGTGTGGCACCCTTTTTTGAAAATCGGTATTTCCCTTACGGGCCAATCGGGGGTTACGGGGATTTTTCCCCTTTAACCCTAAATTTAAGAGGTAGGGGACCCTGAATGGAAAATACGTTTGTAGAGGGGGGGGCTTCTTGTGTTAAAATTTTTTAAGGGGGGGGTTTTTTGGCGCCGGGCCTTTCTTTTTGGGGGTGGGGGGCGTTTTGCCTACGGCCTAATGGGGAAAAAGGGGGGGGATGTCTGTTCCCAAAAAAACGTTTGTGGGTGTGGTGGACTTTTCCTCCTAAACTTTTTTAGATGAGGGGGATTTTTCCCCTTTAATTTTTTATAATTTAGGGGGTTTTTTGCGGGAAAACTTTGAAGAGGGTACAGTTTGTGACGGGAAAATGGGGGGGTGCTTGCTCTACCCCAAATGTTTGAAATGTGGGGGATTTTGTGTGTATTGGTTGTGGGTTTTAAAGTTTTTCTACCCCAAAATTGTTTAAGGGTTTTTGGAGCTTTTATAACAAAGTTTATAGGGTGGGGGGGTGTTTGGTGGTAATAATTTTAAGGGGGTGTAGGGGGACTTTTGGGCCCGGGCTGAAGGGCCAAATTTTTTTCCTTTTTTTCCCACCCTTTTTTTTTTTTTCTTTGTGGGGTGCACTTTTGTTGTTCCCTTAAACTGTTTGAAAAGGGTTTTGGGGTGTCCCCCGGCCAAAGGTTTTGAGGGTCGGTGGACTGCTTGTGACTGGCCAATACTTTTTGATGAGGTGAGGGGGGACTGTCTTGGCCCCCCGAAAATTGACGGGGGTGCGCGGGGCCCCCTTTTTTAAAGGTTTGGGTTTGGCTTCCCTTACTGTTTAAAGGGTGAGGGGGGTGTCTTCTGCCTTATTTTTAAGAGGTGTACGGGGACTGTCTTGCTGCCGGCCAAATAGTTTGATAGAGGTTAGGGGGGGATTCGCGCTACGGGGCCAATACTTTTTATAGGGGTGTAGGGGGACTGTCTGCTGCCTCTAATACTGTTTGTGGGTGACGGGGACGTTTGCGCTTTTAGTTTGATAGATTTGTCTGGACTGCTTCTGATGGTAAACTGTTTGGAAGGGTGGGGGGTTTGCCCCGGCCCCCTTAAACTTTTTGTAGAGGTGTAGGGGGGGCTGCCTGTCCCCAATACTTTTTTTAAAAGGGGTGTACGGGGACTTCTTGCTGTACTGGCCAAACTGTTGATAGAGGTGTGGGGGATGTCTTGCTGCATCCCAATATTTTGAAGAGGTGTAGGGGGATTTTCCCGTACGGCCCAATATTTTTGGGTGTAGGGGGGGCGTCTTGTGCAAACCCCTAATATTTTTTTGGGTTACGGGGGACGTTTGCTGTACGGGCCCAAATATTTTTGATGGGGGGGGTTTTCGGGGGGGGGAAATGGGGGGGGGTTTTTTTCCGGAATATGTTTGTAGGGGTGTACGGGGGTTTGCTGCACCCTAATATGTTAGGTGTAGGTGGTGTCTTGCTGCTACTGGCCTAATACTTTTTGATAGAGGGTGGGGGGTGTTTCTGTCCCTTTGGTAATACGTTTGTGGGGTGGGGGGGTTTTTGTTAGGTTACTTTTGATGGTGTGGGGGGTTTTTTTTTCCCCAAAAAGGGGGGTTGAGGGGTGTCCTTTTTCCTTATGTTTTTTGGGGTGGGGGGGGGTTTTTTTTTAAAAAAGTTTAAAGGGGGGGCGCTCTTTGGTAATATGGTGGGGTGACGGTACGTTTGGTACGGTTAAACTGTTTGTGAGGTCACGTTTTGTGTACGGAAAAATTGTTTGTGGGGGGGGGGTTTTTTGGGGGTAGGGCCTTTTACGTTTAAAGGGTTTTTAGGGTGGCTGTTTTGTGCCTCCAAAGTTTATGGGGGAAGGGGCGGGTTCTGAAATGGTAATAGGGTTTTGGTGGAGTTGGGCGGGGATCTTTTCGTTTGGGGTGGGGCTTTTTCCTTACCCCAAATCCCTTTTGAAGGGGTTACGGGGGTTTTGCCTACGGGCCCAAATATGTTTGATAGAGGTGTGGGGGCGCTTGTGTACCCCTAAACTGTTTGATAGAGGTGTAGGGGTGGACTGTCTTGCTGTTCCCAAAAAAATTGTTTGAAGAGGTGTCGGGGGTTTTTTGGGGTAATACTGTTTGATAGAGGTGTCGGGGGACGCTTGCGCTACTGGCCTATACTGTTTGATAGAGGTGTGGGGACTGTTTTGCTGCACGGCCTAATACTTTTGATGAGGGAGGGGGGCTGTTGCTGTACTCCTAATCTGTTTGATAGAGGGTACGGTGGACTGTTTTTTTGGGGCCAAATTGTTTTAGAGGGTACGGGGACTGTCTTGCTTACTGGCCTAATACTTTTGAAGAGGTGTAGGGGGGATGTCTTGCTCGGGCCCTAATACTGTTTTTTTTGGGGGGCGGTTTCCTGTCCTTTTAAAATTTTTTAAAAAGGGGGGACTGCTTTCCTTGAAAAATTTTTGGGTTTACGGGGGCTTTTTGCTTATGGGTAAAAATTTTTTGATGAGGGTAGGGGGACTGTTTGCTTTTACTGTTTGATGATGTGGGGACTTTTTGTCTCCCCTTACTGTTTAAAGGTTGGGGGGGGCTTCGGGCCAAAATAGGGTTAGGGGGTGTTTTGCTGTCCCCTTATGTTTAAAAGGGGTTTGGGGGGGGTTTTTTTTCCTTATTTTTGGGTGGGACGGTGTTTTTTACGGGAAATTTTTTAAAAGGGGGTTGGGGGTTTTCCGTCGTAATAGTTGGGGTTTGGGGGTTTTTTGACTCCCAATACGTTTGATAGAGGTGTAGGGGGACTGCTTGTCCCGGCCTAATACTGTTTGATAGAGGTGTAGGGGGACTGTCTTGCTGTACCCTTTAATCTGTTGATGATTTTTGTACGGTGGGTTTTCCCTTTGGCCAAATTTTTTTTAAAGGGTGGGGGGGGACTGCCTTTTCCCCTAATATTTTTTGGAAAAAGGGGGGCTTTTTTTACTTAAAAATTTTTAAAGGGGGGGGGGGGGCCGGGCCCCAAATTTTTTTAAAGGGGGGGGTTGGGTTTGGCTGTTTCCCAGGAAATAATTTTTTAAAAGGGGTAGGGGGACGTTTGTGTTCCCCAAAATTTTGTAATGCCTTGTTTGTGTACCGTTTTTTTTTGGGGGGAGGGGGGGGGATTTTGCTTATGTAAAGTTTTGGGGTGGGGGGGGCTTTTCGCCAAATTTTTTTTGGGGGGGGGAGGTTGGGGGGTTTTTGGAAAGTTAGGGGTTTGGGGGATTTTTTTGGGTTAAAGGGGTGGGGGGGGTTTTTTCCAAAACCCTTAAAGGTTTTAGGTGGGGGGATTCTTTTTTTAAATTGTTTGAGGGGTTGGGGGCGGGGCCCCTTTACTGTTTGTAGAGTGTACGGGGCGTTTTGTTTTCCCCCTTTTGGGGGAGGGTGACTTTTTTAAAATTTAATTTTTGAAAAGGGGTGTACGGTGGACTGTCTTGCGCTACTGGCTAAATTTTTTAAGAGGTGAGGGGGGGCCCTTCTGTTGGGGAAATATGTTTTAAAAGAGGTTTTAGGGGGATGCTGTTTCCTAAATTTTTTTATAGGGGAGGTCGTTTGCTGCTCTTGGCCTAATAGTTTGATAAGGGTGGGGGGGTCCCAAAAAAAGGGGTTAGGGGTTTGGGGGTTCGGGTTTTTTATGGGTGGAGGGGGGCTTCCCAAAAATTTTAAAAGGGTGGGGGATTTTTTGTGACCCCCTTTTTTTTTTAAAAAGGTGGGGGGGGGGGTTTTTTTTAAAAATTTTTATAGAGGTGTCGGGGACCTTGCTGCTCCCTAATCTGTTTGATAGGGGGCGGGGACTTCTTGCGCTACGGGCCCTAAACGTTTGAAGGGTAGGGGGACTGTTTTTTTTGCTTTTGGGGTTTAAAAGGGGGTTTTTTTGGATTTTAAAACTTTTTGTGAGGGGGGGGGCTTTTGTGTAGGGTTATTTTTTGTGATTTTGGGGGGGTTTTGGACGGGCCTTCTTTTGAAAAGGGTTACGTGGGTTTGGTCCCCGAAAGGGTTTATGGTTTTAGGTGGGTTTGTGTTTTGGCCTTACTGTTAAAAGGGTGTAGGGGGTGTTTTTCCCTGGCCAAAACCTTTTGTGGGGTTTACGGTGGATCTTGCCTTTTTTTTTTGGGGTTGGGTGGAGGGGTTATTAAAATTTTTTGGGGTGTGGGCGGGCCTTTTGGCCAAATACTGTTTGTAGAGGTGTACGGGGGATTCTTGCTGTTTGGGCCTAAACTTTTTTGATAGAGGTGTAGGGGCTGTCTTGCTGTACCCCAAATACTGTTTTTAGGGTGTGGGGACTGTCTTGCTGCTACTGGCCTAATACTGTTTGATAGAGGGTACGGGGACTGTCTTCTGCTATGGCCTAATAATTTTTGAAGAGGTGTAGGGGCGTCTTGTGCTAGGTTTTTAAAAAAAAAAGGTGGGGTTACTACTGTTTTGTGTACGGCCTTTTCTGTTTGAAAGGTGTAGGGGACTGTCTTGCGTCTCAAATTTTTTGGGGGTGTGGGGTGGACTGTTTTGCTGCCCCCAATATTTGTAAGGTTACGGGGGACTGTCTTGTGCACTGGCCTAACTTTTGTAGAGGTGTGGGGGCTTTTCCCTTGCTGCTAGGGCCTAATACGGGGGGGGGATTTTTTGGGTTAGGGAAATTTGGGGGTTTTTTGGGATCCCTTTTTTGTAGAGGGTACGGGGTTTTTGCTTTTTAAAATTTTTTTAAAAGGGTGAGGGGGGACTTTTGCTTCTCCTTTTTTAAGGTTTGGGGGGGGTTTTTTCTTGCTCTCAAATTTTTTTTGGAAAGGGACGGGGACCCCTTTTTTCTGCTTTTTTAAAGAGGGTTTTTTGGGCTGTTTTCTTACTGGTAATAGGGTGAAGGGGGGGGGCTGTTTTGCTTACGGGTATATTTTTGGGTGACGGTGGCTGTCTTGCTTCCCCAAAATTTTTTGAAAAGGGTGACGGGGGCTTTCCGTAAGGTAATAGTTAAAGGGGACGGTTTTTCTCTTCCCCGTAATAGTTTTGATGTCGGGGGAAACTTTTGCTTACGGAAAAATTTTTTAAAAGGTACAAATTTTGGGGGGCCCCTTAAACTGTTTTGGGGTTTTAATGTTTGGGGTTGGGGGAAACTGTTTGGGAGGTTAAACTTTTTGGGAAAACGGGCCATTCTTTTGGAAAGGTTCGGGGCTGTTTTGTTTCCCATAAGTTTGATAAGGTGTACGGGGCTGTTTTGTGCTAACCAATACTGTTTAAAAAGGGGGGTTTTGGGGGTTTTTGGGCCAAAACTTTTTTAAAGGGTTCGGTGGACGTCTTCTGTTTTCCCTAATTTTTTAAGGGGTTGGGGGGGCTTTTCTTGGCAAATTTTTAAATGGGGGTAGGGCTTTTTGGGCCAAATTTTGGGAAAAGGGAGGGGTTTTCCCAAAAATTTTTGGGGGGGTTGGTTTTTAAAAATTTTGAAAGGGTTAGGTGGACTGTCTTGTGCTACCCCAAATTTTAATACGTTTGTGATGTCGGGCTGTTTTGGCCTAAACCCGAAATAGGTTAGGGTTTGTAGGGGGGGAATCTGTGAAAACCCTAATCTTTTTAAGAACGGGGGTTTTGTTAAAAAACTTTTTGGGGGTTTACGGTACGGGGTTTGTTAGGGGAAATTTTGTGGGGAAACGGTACTGTTTGTGAAAAACTTTTTTGGGGTGTCCCTTTGTTTTGTGACGGGGGGCCCAAATACTTTTTAAAAGGGTGGGGACGTTGGCTCGGGGCCTAATACTTTTTAAAAGGGGTTAGGGGACTGTCTTGCTGCTACTGGTAATACTTTTTGGGAAAAGGGTGTACGGGGACTGCTTGCTGCTACTGGCCAAAGTTTGATAGAGGTTACGGGGGGTCTTGCTCTGGCCTAATACGTTTTAGAGGTGTACGGTGGACTGTCTTGCTGTACCCAATACTTTTGGGGTTGGGGGGTTTTTTTTTACTGCCTATTTTGTAAAGGGGTGTCGGTGGACGTCTTGCTGCAAAACCCTAATTGTTGAAAGGTGACGGGACTGTTTTTAAACGGAATATGTTTGTAGAGTTTGGGGGGACTGCTTGCTCCCGGCCTAATATTTTTTTGAAAAGGGGTGTGGGGGACTGTTTGTGCTACGGCCTAATCGTTTTAGAGGTGTAGGGGGACTGTCGTGCTTAGGCCAAATCTGTTTGAAGGGGGTACGGGGACTGTCGGCTCTGGCCAATACGTTTAAAAGAGGGTAGGGGCTTGCTTCTGAAAATTGTTTGATGAGGGACGGTGGCTGTCTTCCTTACGGGTTAGTTTTAAAAGGGTGTACGGTCTTTTGGTAAAGGGGTTTTTGTGGGGGAAAGGTGGTTTTGGTTACGGGCCTTTTTTTTAAAAAGGGGTTAGGGTTTGTGTTTTGTTCCCCTTTTTTGGGGTGGTGGGGATTTTTTTTTCCCTTACGGGAAATTGGGGATTTCCGGGCCGGGGTTCGGGAAATTTTTGGAAAGGTTGGGGAATTTTTTCCCCTTTTAAATTTTTTAGAGGTGTACGGGGACTGTTTTGGGCCCCCGGCCTAATAGTTTTAGAGGGTACGGGGGGTCTTGCTGCTACCCAATACTGTTTGGGGGGGTTGGGGGGTTTTTGTGTACCTGGGTAAAATACGTTTTGGGGTCAACGTTTGTGAAAACCCTAAACTGTTTGTAGGGGAAAGGGGGTTTTCTTGGCTAAATTTTTTGGTGAGTTTTTTGGGGATTTTGGGTTATCCTTTGTTAAAGGGGTTTGGGGACTGTCTTGCTGTCCCAAAATTTTTTGATAGAGGTTGGGGCGTCTTTTAGGGCCCAAAATTGTTTGAAAAGGGTTTGGGGGGTTTGTTTTGCTAGGGCCTTAATGTTTGGGGGGATTTGGGGGGGGCTCCCAAATTTTGGGGGTGGGTTTTTGTTTGGTAATATTTTTTGTAGGGGAGGGGGGCTGTTTCCTAAACCCGTAATAGTTTAAGGGTGTGTGGGGGGGGGGGGGGGGGGGCCCCCGCCCCTTTAATATGTTTGATAGGGTGTACGGGGGGGTTTTGCTAAAACCGTAATACTGTTTGAAAAAGGGTGTCGGGGGACTGTCTTTGCTGTTCTTTAAACTGTTTAAAAGGGTTAAAGGGGGGGGGTTTCCCCTAATACTGTTTGAAGGGTGTACGGGGACTGTTTGGCCTGGCCAAATATTTTTATGAGGTTACGGGGGGACTTCTTGCTGTTTAAAAACCCTAAAAATTTGAGGGACGGGGATTTTTCTGAAAAAAGGGAAAATTTAAAGGGGTGTAGGGGGAATTTTTGTAAAGGTTTAAACTGTTTGTAAACGTTTTTTAAAAAGGGGCTGTTTTGGCCAAAAACCCTTTTAAAAATTTTTGGGGGAACGGGGGCCTTCTGACCCCAAACTGTTTGATAGGGTACGGGGCTGTCTTGCTGTACTGCCTAAATTTTTTAAAAGGGGGGGGCCCTGGGGCCCAAAATTTTTGGATAGAGGTGTACGGGGACGTCTTGCTGCCTGGCCTAATATGTTTTGATAAGGGTACGGGGACTGTTTTGCGCTACTGGCCTTAAATAGGGGTTTTGGGGAGTCTGCTGAAAACCCGTAATAGTTTTTAGAGGTGTCGGGGACTGTCTTGTTTGGAAACTGTTTGAAGGGTGTACGGGGACTGTTTGGGCCCACCCTACTTTTTATAGGGGGGTTGGGGATTTTTTGGGGGCCCTACTGGAAAACTTTTTAAAGGGTCGGTTTTTTTGGGGGGGGTTTTTTTGGGGGGGGCGGGGACTGCCTTTTTAGGGTAATGGGGTTTTAAAAGGGTGTAGGGGGCGTTTGCTACGGGATTTTTTGTGAGGTTGTCTGGCTTCTTGAAAAAAAAAATTTGGGGGTTTTGCGGAAAAAATTTGTTAAAAGGGGGGGACGTCTGTTTGCTCTCCCCTATTTTTTATGGGGTTTGGTTTGGGGCTTTTTGCTCTTTATTTTTTTTGGGGGGTTTTTTTGGCCTTATTTTTAGAGGGGGGGGGGCTTTGCTCTAAAAAAAAGTTGAAAAGGGTTTAGGGGCCCCTTTTCTGCTAACCTTTAAAAATTTTGGGGGGGGTTTGTTGGTGTTTTGGGCCTACCCTTTTTGATAGGGTGTAGGGGGGTGCTTGCGCTACCCCTAAACTGTTTGATAGAGGTGGGGGGACTTTTGCTGCTACCCCGAAATACGGGTTGAAAAGGGGTTTTACGGGGCTGTCTTGCTGTACGGGCCCTAATCTGTTTGATAGGGTGGGGGTTTTGCTCCCCAATACTGTTTGAAAAGGGGTGAGGGGGGGCCTTCCCCTTTACGGCCCAAATACGTTTGATAGGGTCGGGGGGGACTGTTTGGCACCCTATACTGTTTTGAGGTGTCGGGGGGGCTTTTTCCCCAAAATTTTTTTAAATTTTTGGGGGGACGTTTTTCTGGCCAAATCCTTTTATGGGTTGGGGGGGGTTGCTTTTTTATGGGTTATTTTAAGGGGGGGGGTGTTTTGTTCGGGCCCAAATTTTTTGATAGAGGTGGGGGGGGCCCCTTGTACTGCCAAATATTTTTTAAGGGTGTCGGGGGACTGTCTTGCTGTTTTGGGAAATTTATGTTTTAAAAGGGTGACGGTGGCTGCTGCTCTACGGGAAACTTTTGGGGGTTTGGGGGGGACTGTTTTAGGGTAATAGTTTGAAAAGGGTGACGGTGGCGTTTTCCCACGTAATATTTTTTAAAAAGGGTGTCGGGGGCTGTTTTGCTTCCCCAAAAAAGGGAAAAGGGTGTCGGGGCTTTTTCCCTCGGGTAAATTTAAGGGTTTTTCGGTGGCTTCTTTTGTAAGGAAAATTGTTTGTAAGGTGTAGGGGGTTGTTTTGTACGGTTACTTTGGAGGTTACGGGGATTTTTGTGTACGGTAAACTGTTTGTAATTACGGGGGATGTCGTGACGGGTTCTGTTTGGGGGGTTACGGTGATGGTGTACGGTTTAAACTGTTTTGTGGGGTTACGGGGATTTTTTGGACTGCTTTTTTTTTAAAATTTTAGGGGTTTGCTGTTTGGGCCTTACTGTTTAAAAGGGTGAGGGGGGGGGCTTCTGGCATTACTGTTTTAGAGGGCGGGGGCTGTCGCTGCTATGGCCAATACTGTTGATAAGGTGTACGGGGGACCCCTTTTTTGGGCCAATTTTTGATAGAGGTGTTGGTGGACTGTCTTGCTGCTACTGGCCTAATATTGTTTGATAGAGGTGTACGGGGGTGCTGCTGCTACCCGTAATACTGTTTGATAGAGGTGTACGGTGGACTGTCTTGCTGCAAACTGCCTAATACTGTTGATAGAGGGTACGGGGGGACTGTCTTGCGCTAATGGCCTAATACGTTGATAGAGGGTACGGTGGACTGTCTTGCTGCTACTGGGCCTAATACTGTTTAAATAGAGGTGTACGGGGGAAAAACGTCTTGCTGCTAATGGCTATAGTTTGAAAGAGGTGTAACTGGACTGTCTTGTGCTACTGGCCTAATACTGTTTGATAGAGGTGTAGGTGGACTGTCTTGCTGTAAAACGATAATACTGTTTGAAAGAGGTGTACGGGGAAAAGTCTTGCTGCTACAACGATAATAACTTTTATAAGAGGTTTTACGGTGGACTGTCTTGCTTACTGCTAATACTGTTTGATAAGGTTTAGGTTGGACTGTTGGCGCTACTGGCTAATTACTGTTTGATAGAGTGTACGGGGACTGTCTTGCTGCTACTGGCCTAATACTGTTTGATAGAGGTGTACGGTGGACTGTCTTGCTGCTACTGGCCTAATACTGTTTGATAGAGGTGTACGGTGGACTGTCTTGCTGCTACTGGCCTAATACTGTTTGAAAGAGGTGTACGGTGGACTGTCTTGCTGCTACTGGCCTAATACTGTTTGATAGAGGTGTACGGTGGACTGTCTTGCTGCTTCTGCCAAATTTTACTGTTTGATAGAGGTGTACGGTGGACTGTCTTGCTGCTACTGGCCTAATACTGTTTGATAGAGGTGTACGGTGGACTGTCTTGCTGCTACTGGCTAATACTGTTTGATAGAGGTGTACGGGGGACTGTCTTGCTGCTACTGGCCTAATACTGTTTGATAGAGGTGTACGGGGGACTGTCTTGCTACTGGCCTAATATTTTTGATAGAGGTGTACGGCGGACTGTCTTGCTGCTACTGGCCTAATACTGTTTGATAGAGGTGTACGGTGGACTGTCTTGCTGCTACAACCGATAATACAGTTTGATACAGGTGTACGGTGTCGACTGTTTGGCTGGTGGGAGAGACGTATTCGTATGGTGAAAGACCTTTTGCGAGGAGTATTGGGGCGTACCTCGTTAGAATATAAAGAAATGTTAACAATTTTATGTGATTGCGAAGCAGTAATCAATTGCAAGACCCATAACCTACATCTCAGAAGATGGTCGAGACGTGATTCCGTTGAAACTTGTCATGTTTCTACAAGAGTTTGATAACGTTATGTTACCCGAAGTTGATCAATTGGATCGGACAATCTTCGAGAACGTTTTTCGTCGAAAATATCTTAGGATGTTGAGGCAAAAGACAAGAACGAAATCAACCGATCAGGGCAATCTCTGTTGGTGATGTTATCATAGGGGAAAATGTAACGAAGCGCATTGATGGTCTATAGCACGAGTATTGGAAGAATTTAAGGGTCAAGATGGAAGTTGCAGAGGGGCTCGATTAAAGACGACCAATGAACTGATTCGCCAATTCGAAGATTATATCTCTTGGAAATTTGTACTTCAAAACTAACTTATTCTGTTTTGTTGTTTGCGTCAAGGACACAAAGGTGGGAGTATGTTGCAAGGAGGTGATTCCAATGTTAAAAAACATTTGAAAAAACCTTGTACTTTGGTAGGGATACCTGCTTTGTATGCTTTGTATGACAAACCTTGATTGTTGTTATGTTTGGAGGTGTATTTGGTTGTTGTGGGTAACCCCACAGATGTCTGGCTTGAAATAGCAAATAAACTGACTTGCTTTTATAAAAGTGTTTTACGTTTGATTTATCGACTGTAGTTATTATATTCAAAGGGTTTTTACATTAACTAACTAACTAACAAAATATTGACTCTCTTCAGCTTGTACACTCTGCAAACTATCTTATTCACACAAAAGCACCGCAACGAACTGACACTCAACTGAGCATCCACTCTCACAATACTCGCCAGCATAAACTTGTTCACTCCAAATACCTCAAAACAAAATCACTACAGGCAAATTTATCCTACTTAAACTTTATACTATATTATAACAAGCTGCAAAGCGAAATAAAAAACATAAGAAATAGAAACTCCTTTAAACACAAACTAAAAGTCAATAGGGGTACTTCTAAAAATGGCAAACTACACACTACACAGTACAAGAGTTTCTGGAAGACAAACACATACTAAACTAAAGAATTATAAATGCCTACTTCTGGGTTCGATTATTTTATTTTATTATATTATATTTTATTTTTATTATATTATATAAAACAGCCTAGGCCTACCCACAGCGGCTTGGCTCAGTTCCTTCCAGTACAGTATTCTGCGTCAAATTGAAATGCACTGCCTCATTATAAGACACCGCGCACTTGCTCCCCAGCAAACATTTTTGCGGTGTCCCGCACGTTTCCCGAAGTCTGTCCCGTAATGCCGCTAGTGCGGGACCCGTACGGGCCCCGTACGGAAGTGTCCTATGGGCCACGACCGGGTCCCGTACGGGACATCCCGCACTCGTCCCAGTGTGTCCCGAAGTCGTCCCAAACGTTTCCCCCGCGCTCATGCCCGCGACCTACCCTTGATGGTCCCCGGGCGGGTCCCATAGTCTGCCCGCTAGTTTCCCGCACGGGTCCCGCACGGGTCCCGCACTCGTCCCAGTGTTTCCCGTGCATTGCTTCTAGCGCCATCTAGTAGACACTCAAAGAAGTCAACAGATAAAACGGGCCAAAATTTTAAAATTGAATTATTTATTACGCGATGCCACTTTCTCAATTTATACATTTAATGTGAAGGGGAATAAGTACATAGAATATAGACAAGAATTATCAGACATTTAAATTTTATTGACTATAGCCGAACTCGAACCCGCAATGCCTTCTTCCGGAGTCAGACGCTCTATCCACTCGGCTACAGCACCTATACTGTCTATGGCGCGTTAGATGGCTTATGAAAGGGAGCACGCTTGCGTGGATTGCGGAACACAACATTGCAGTGTAACTATTGTGATATTGAAAATGTGTTTTGGTGTTTATTAAAACATGATACTATTATAATATATTTTTTTAAATCCTTGCTATCCTCTTCGATTATTAGGTTTTAACAAATACTCGATCATTAAATCTTATGCTGGCTGGATATATTTCATTGGACGACGGTAGGCCAAGAACAGATAATTGTTTCTTATATCTTATAACCAATCGAATGCGATCAATTATCCCCCCCTCGACGTCCGCGGTGGCACATACAATTAGGGCGCTCATCGAGTACGTGGGTTTGAATCCCGAATAAGGCATATTTTTTTGTGATCGTCCTTTATCGTCATATTATCACCACTAATCAATTCGAATAGCCTTAGTGTATAAAGGCGTTAAGCAATACAAATCATCATACATATTTTAATACTAGTTACAATAAAAAATTATTTCAGTTAAATTATCATTTAACATGTATGTTCTTTGTAATGTCTATAGCATATTTTGATTCTACAACATTTAGTTTATTTATTAATTAATTTTGTTTATACAAAATTAGGTTTACGTGTATTGTTGTAACGAAGGGATATCACGCATAATTTGCTATGAGGCTATCGTATGCACTCTCTGATTCTCTTCAACATATTTTTAAGATTAATTTGTACTTAATTTGTAGAAATTAATAAAAAGAAAGAAAGAAAGGAAAAAATCATTAAAAAAATAAAAACGCCAAAGAAATAAAAAACAGATTTATTAGACGATCCAACTCAAAAGAATATGAGGTTTCAAAATCAGGAACAGCAAATCAGGGAGTAATCAAACTTTCGCGAAACGACCGAACGCGAATCTTCATTCTTGTTTTCTAAATCTTGATAATAATAAAGTACAAAAGATCTTAACTCTAATATATTAGACATATAATTATTAGGAATTGTATAGGCTAAGTCAAAAACTGATCACAGCAATGATATAGGACACCTAACTCAAGTTGCGAGCTTCACCAGTGGCCGGCCACCAGACAACATACCTTCACAACTTAACTAAGACTTAATACGATTTACTCGTCTGAAATCAATTGATTATATTTATTTATTTATTTAATTAACGATAGGCCTATCCTATATTCAGTTATAAAAAACGCTTTGCAATGAAATAGAACTAAAAGAATAAATCAACGGAAGTATTCAACATAAATCTATACACACGTATTGTTTTAATATAATTACTCCACATTTTGGGTTATCCCTTAAGTTTCCCTCGCGGGACCCGTACGGGTTGTCCCGTAGTTTTCCCTAAAGGGGTGTCCCTTAAGTTTCCCTCGCGGGACCCGTGCGGGTTGTCCCGTAGCTCTCCCAGATAGAAATGTCCCTAACATGTCCCTCTTTCGCTCGGTTTCGTTCATCCTCGATTGCTCGAGCGAGCAACTTGGACGTACAGCCGGACGGGGTAGAAGACAGTTCCAATTGAAGAGAGCACCGCTTATAAAAATTATCCTACTATGAGGTCGAGAAACAGAATGGAACTGGTGAACCGAGTGTAGCACCTGGTCGCATGGTTCTGAGCAGAGCATCTAGTGCGCGGCACTTGGGACGGTACCGAGTGTAGCACCTGGTCGCATGGTTCTGAGCAGAGCATCTAGTGCGCGGCACTTGGGACGGTACCGAAGTGATTACTCACACCACTCTAGCCACGGAACTGACCGGAGCCGCTGTGGTGCGCGCACTGCTTTGTCTTTGCTGCTCTTTCAACGTTATTGATTACACTAGTCCAACACTCTTATCAACTAGTAACATCAATGAATAGTATATCAAAGTGGAGACTAATTATTATCTATTATTATCCTTTTTTATGTAAACATGTCTTACTGAATTGCGAATGTTATTTATTTTATTTTATTATTTTATAATGTCTGAAGCCTATTATTGAGAATGGGTTGGCCTATAGGGCCAATTGTCTGGGCCCACCGTCCAATATTTTAAATTTAATTCTTAGTGTAGGGTCTCATTTATAATTTTATTACTCATAGTCATGGTCATAGCTCAATATCAAGTCAAGAACTGTCCATTACTCTTCATTTTTATTCTACTCTAGTTAAATTCTAATTTTTGGTCAATTTTACACTATGGCATTGTTTTCTATTTTCTATACAAGTCAACATGTCTGACTGATGTATTATTCTGTGCAAGTTATATTTTTTTATCTGTTTTATGTAAACATGTCTTACTGACGTGCGAGTGTTAAAACTAATTTCCATATACCCTGGTTGTAAAATCACTCTTGCACAGGATTTGATGGGTCAGGAATTACTACAGCTATGTAATGTGCTTGTGATGTTTTGTTATGACACAACAGCTGACTGGTCACCGCTGCATGATGTGGATGCAGACAGCCAAATAGAAGGCTGTGTTTGGTCATATGACCTAGGCATGGTGACTTCCGTTTCCGGTTGGTTGGAGGCCATGACATAGAGGTTTCACTTATGTATCGTATTACCTGTTTCTATTAATTAAAGAACCCAATCTAAGTTCAACCATGGAGTTGGATGATATACTATTTATAACTCCATGGTTCAACAACGAGTTATTAATGTAACTAATAACAACCCTAATATCATCTCATGGTGTCAAGAAGTACGCAGCAGAAATACAGGTTAGGATTCAGACGATAATAAAAGATAAGTGAACGCATAACCTCACATTCGCCGACCACATGGTAAGTGATAGCCTAGAATCACTTACAATTAGCATTTTCAGTTGTAAAAGCATAGTAACTGCCAAAATAACTTGAGAAGAAAATGTCTAAAGAATATAGGAAGCCCCCCGAATTGGAATTGTCGGGAAATGTCCATCAAAATTGGAAATTCTGGAAGCAGAAATTCGAAATATACATGAGGGCGTCACAGGGCTACAAAGAAGACCCTGAAGACCAAGTCGCAATATTTCTCAATCTAATTGGGGACGAAGCGTTACGGACGTATAATACGTTTGATTTGAGCAATCAAGAAAGGAAATCGCTCGAGGCCGTGATGAGCAGATTCGAAGCGTACTGTTCGCCAAAGAAGAACATAGTGTTTGAACAATACATGTTTTTAAATCGTTCTAAAAGCGAGGGGAAACTTTACCAGTTCCTAACGCATTTTGAAGATCCTTGCTAATCGGCATTTTGGTAAAAACCAAAAACCCTACTCCCCTATTATAGGGTTTTGGGGTTAGGTATCCGGGGATGAAGGAGAAACTACTACAAATTCCGGATCTCACCCTAGAAAAGGGCTCAAATTCTGCAGAGCGCCAAAGGGGGTCAGAGAAAGCACAGGTCCGGAGGAAAAGACCGCCATCGACTCAAAGAAACGCCCGGAAAAAGCGAAGACCGTGGGCCCTACCAAAACCGCCTACCTATGAATGATGGCAACATAGTGCTAAAAAAAATCAAGTGTTCAAAATGTGGGTAAAACCATGTACCAAATCGTGCCCTTTACAATAACAAGTAAAATGTAAAGGATTCAATCATTTTGCGAAAATGTCCCAAAGGAAAATGTACAGCTGGATGTGTAAATCTGAAGAAAAAACAATCAAAACCCCCTCTGTAAAGAAAACTTTATGGGGAAAATGGTTTTCTGAACAGTAAAAATTTGCCATGTGCTAGGCCTAGAGGGACTGAGGGACTCAATAATTGATGTGGGCCCTAGGCCTGGAGGGCCCGCTGGAAAGGAAAAATTCAAACTAGAACAGGGGGTCAGGTGAGTTTATCTGTCAGTGTTCAACAGCTAAAATTAGTCAAAAAAAGCAAAAGGTTGTTAAAAAACCCAAAACCCCTTTAAAACTTTTTGGGAAAACCCCAAAGGTTAAACCGGTAGGTAAAGTGGAACTAATGTGTTTAAAGGACAAAAAGAGCAGTGAAAAATTTGTTTCATTAAAACAGACCTTAAAGTACCTTGTTGGTCTAATGCTGTTACAAATCACCTTTGCAAAGAACAATGTGTTGAGGAAAGTAAGCCTAGTATGGGCCAACCAAAGGGAAAAGTCTTCAGAGTACAATGGGTATTTTATGGGGAGTTTGGTTTCATGAGGTACGCATAAAATAAATTTTTAAAACAGATTTTTGCCGTTTTCCACCACCTAGGGAAGGGACCAGTGTCACTGAGGGGGAAATAAAGAACACTGACTCATTGGAGTCGAGGCAAAAAATTTAAAAAAATCAGTGGGACCTACTGATGGGGGATAACCTGGGAAAAGTGGGAAAAACAAATGGTTTTCTACGAGTGGCCAGTGGTCATTAGGCTATTCGAATGTGCCCCTCACCGGGGGGTAATGGCCCCTCACGGGTACCTAGAAGGGGCACTTATTCAAAAGGCGGTGTATAAGCAAAAATAAAGGGGCCCTCCAAAAATGATTCGTTTTTCTAAAAAATCTCCCTTTTTCCTCGTCATCCGAACAATCCTAATACCCAAAATGGTAAAACAGGTGACAAAGGTGGGTAAGGAAATAAGGGAAAAAATTAAATATTTTCAAAATATTTTTTTAAATATAAGCCAAAAATTGGGAGAAACAAACCCGACGCCCGGGGTGCAGAAAGAAAGCACATGGCGGTCCAAGGGACCCACCTCAAAACTTTTTTTTTTCACCCCACGAAGGGGCCCTTTGTGAGGAAAGATTTGGCGATTTAGGGGCGTTTCTGGGTAAATCTGTGCTTCAAAGAGGCAAGTAAACACTCTTATATACACATGGGTGATCGAGCAGAGGAGATCCTAACCTCTTTCAATCTTGCTCGGGGAGGAAGATGACTATGATGTTGTAGTACAAAAGTTCGAGAATATTTCATTCCTATGAGAAATAAGATATATGAAAGGGAAATGTTTTCTACGGCGAAAACAACAACCAGGTGAGTCAATCGACACCTATACAACATCACTTCACACTCTATCTAAAAACATGTGAATGGGGCAATCTAGCAGACGAAATGAAGTTGATGGCTCTCATAGTAGGCATGTGCGACCAGAGACTAAGCGACAAACTGCAATTAGATCCCAAGCTCACTTTTGATAAGGCCCTCACCCAAGTTCGGTTATCAGAGGAAATAGCTAGGCAAAGGTTAGTACTACATTCTGATCCTAGTAGGCCTAGTGTGTAAACCTAACCTTACCCTGGATGAATGCAATAGTAGGCCTAAGCATTCCACCTTTAAGAAGAAAGAAACTTCAAAGTATAAAACGATAACAAAGGTAAAAAGTCCACAGGGGGGTATCAAAATGTAAAAAACAAGGTTACAACTGTAGATGGTGTGGCTACAGCCAAAACCATGCCGATAACCGAGGCTCATGCCCAGCAAAGGATGCCAAATGCAACAACTGCGGGCATACAGGGCCACTTCGCTAAGGTTTGTCGTCGTAAGAAGTCGCAGAGGTCCTAGACACAACCAGGCTGACTGTGTCTTTATCGGAAGCATAAAATCTCGGATAAAAACCATGGATGGTTAAAATCAACGTCCACGGTAAGGAAGTAGATTTTAAAAGGTTGACACTGGAGCAGACGTGACGGTTTTACCAGCTACTGAACAGGAAATGGGAGAATATCGCACTTACAAAAACCAACCAAAATTACTCTGGGGGCCCAGAAAAAAAGACCACTGGATGTTATTGGGGTTGGCAAAGTGAATCTCAAGTTCAGAGGAACAGTATCCACTGAAAACCGTGTATGTAGTGCAAGCCTAGATACTCCACTTCTAGGTAGACCAGCTATTACTAGCCAAAAAATCCTAGGACTAGACCAATCTATCGATCCAATCGTAAACTACGTCCAAGAAACAAATTGGAAAAAAAAGGGAATTCAAAATCTCTTCACTGGTTTGGGAACCATCCCAGGAGACTACAAAATCAATGTAGATCCTGGAGCGACTCCAAAAGCATTTCACTCCTGGGTCAGTACCCTTTTTGCCATTGTTAGGTACTGAAAAAAAGGAACTAGATAACATGGTTAAAAAATAGAGCCCTAGCCGAGTAGAAGAGGAAACCGATTGGTGTGCACCAATGGTGGTAGTGCCAAAGCCAGCAGGTTGGTGTCCGAATATGCGTAGATCTTACTCACCTTAATCGTAGTGTGAAACGGGAAATACATCCAACCCCCAAAGGGTAGAGCATACACTAGGAAAACTTGCTGGAGCTAAGGTATTCTCAAAAACTAGACGCAAATGCGGGTTTTCTGGCAGGTTCCGTTGACCCAGAATCTCAGCATCTCACGACATTCCTCTCGCCATTCGGGAGATTTTAAATTTTCCTAAAATTTCCCATTCGGTATCTCGTCGGCCCCAGAACACTTTCAGAAAAAGATGAACATTATACTCCAAGGTCTAGAAGGAGTAGAGATCCACATGGATGACAAAATCGTGTGGGGAGACAGCAAGAAGAACATGATCGCCGTCTTCGAGCTGTACTAGAGAGATTAGAAAAGATCGGAATGACACTCAACGAGAAGAAAACGGTGTTTTTCCGTTGACAAAATCACCTTCCTAGTCAACAAGGTCAGTGCCGAGGTATTGCGCCGGAGGGAAGGGAAAATATCTGCGATTGTGAACATGGAAGCACCATCGAACGTCACAGAAGTCAGCGTTTTTCTGGGAAGGGTTTAAAACTTTCTCGGGAAATACATTCCTCGGAAAGCAGAGATCCTCGAGCCTATAAACAGTCTACTCTCAACAAAAACTCTTTGGATATGGGGCCCACACATCAAGAGGAAGCCTTCAAAAGATCAAGACTTTGTTAACCAGTGCACCAATACTAGCATTGTACGACCCCAAAAAAAACACTATTGTTTCGGCGGATGCGTCGTCATACGGGTTGGGCGGGGTCTTATTACAAGACAAGATGATGTGAAGAAGAGACCAATGCATATGTGTCAAGATCCTTTATCGGCTGCCGAGAAAAATTATGCGAATATCGAACGGAGGCATTGGCATTGACGTGGTCTTGCGAAAGACTCAAGGACTTCATAACCGGATGTCATTCTCTATTGAGACTGACCACAAAACCCCTAGTCCCTTTGTTTACTTCCAAGAACTTTGATGAGATGTCCCCGAGACTACAAGATTCCGAATGCGGATGATGAGATACAGCTACAAAATCTTCTATTCTCCCGGAAAAGATCTAGTCGTCGCAGATACGCTCTCAAGAAAGCCACTTCCATGCGAAGAAAAATGAATTAGAAAGGAAATGTCCGCGTACATACATTTGGTGAACAGCACTCCCGCAAAAGAACATATTTGGCAAAAATAATAGAAGAACAAAATCAAGATCCAAAATGCCAGCACCCCGTAAATATACTACTAAGGGTGGCCCTCAAGAATAAAGTAGTACCCAAACTACAGGCTTACTGGTCCGTTAAGGATGAGCTTTCAATTAAACGATAGTTTGTTAAAGAGAAAGGGACTCGTCTTTTAATCCCGGAATCCCTCCAAAAACAAGTATTGGAGAAAATCCACGAAGGCCACCAAGGAATAACAAAGTGTCGTGCAAGGGCTCGTGAAGCAGTGTGGTGGCCAGGAATATCCACTCAAATTGAATTTGCAGTCAGATCCATGCCCACAGTGCATTCAACATTCCAGTTAACAGTCATGAGCCAATGATTGCTTCAGAGTTTCCTTCAAGGGCCTGGCAGATTGTTGCCATGGACCTATTCAAGTTAGAACACAGTGGTACCTCGTCGTAACCGACTATTACTCCCGGTACTTTGAGATCGCTGAGCTCTCAAATCTCAAATCAAGGGCAATAATCAACCATTGCAAGTCAATTTTCACGCCACGGTAAAACCAGAAACGGGCCGAAGTGACAATGGACCCCAGTTTGGCACTTTTAGGACTTCTCTGAGTTTAAACAGTTCTCCGAATCTTACGGGTTCAAGTTGATAACCAGTTTGTCCCAAGTACAGCCAAAGCAAAGGATTTGCTGAAGCAGCGGTGAAAATAGCGAAACTACGATTGAAAAAATCGGGAAAATCCATTCCTAGCTCTTTTGGCCTATAGAACAACACCTTTAGCTAACGGGTTAAGCCCAGCCGAGCTTCTCATGAATAGAAAACTAACGTTCTACACTACCTTTGTCTCCACAACAACTGGACAAAATACCGGACAAGTCGAATCTTCGGAGGAAGGAAGAGATAATAAAAGCAAAACAAAAAATCAAATTATGATCGAGACCCGATGCCCTACTCTATCGCCATTAAAACCCGGTGATGCTGTATGGTAATTTGACATGCGGACACACGGAAGAGTTCTTCACTGTGCTACCGAACCAAGGTCATATGTAGTCCAGACCAATCGTGGAGCATCAGGAGAAACCGATGGCACCTAATACCAGAGCCATACTTCCACAGCGACGGAGAAGAAGGAGAGGAAAGCTTCGAGCCGAGTAATACCCAGACGGAGGACTCGCACGAAGAGATAGCACCCCCGGAGCCAGTTGCAGTAGCCAAGCCCCTCCTACAGAAGCTCTCAAACAACTGTCTGTGGTCCCAGCCATACCATGGTGGGGCCGTATCAAACGAAGAGCGGGAGGAGAATCCTCCTCCTATGAAGTTAGATTTATAAGAGCAAATCCTCCAGTAGATAGTTTCATTGTCATATGTAATAAACTTCTCTTCCAGAATAAAAGCATAAATTTAAAATTCATACTTAAGAGGAGGATGTGTCATTAGGCTATTCGAATGTGCCGCCTCACGGCTTTGAATAATGAGCCACCTCACGGCTACCTAGAAGGACACTATATGTCCCACAACGGCGGTGTCTAAGCAGCCGCATAAATGGCCGTCCAAAAGTGATTCAGTTTTCTAAAACATACTCACCTTTATCCTCGATCATCCGAACAAACCTAATACCAAAGTGGTAAAACACCTAGATCCTAAAGACTTAAACAAAAAACAATTAAGAGGGAACCACTACCCGATCCCTACAACTGATGACATTCTGACTTATCTATCAGGAATGTCCTATTCTCAGTCGTTTTACATGTCTGGGGTTCATGCAAGTACTTTTAGATTCTAGTTGTACAGACTACTGTACATTCAATAGTCCATTCGGCCGGTACAAAATTTCCCCAGAATGCCGTATGGTATCTCGTCTGCCGCTGAGGTATTTCAGAAAAAGAATTTTGAAAACTTTGGTGATCTCGCTAATGTCCAAGTAATATTCGATGGTTTAATCGTGGCAGGTCGAACGCTAGAAGAGCATGACAAAAGGGTCTCGTGTCGGTATTTGAGCGTGCTAAAAGCTTAGGTATCAAGTTTAATCCTGATAAGTTTCAGTTCAGGGTGAACGAGGTAATAGTTATGGGACACATAATTTCAGCTGATGGTTTAAAGCTGATCCAGAAAGAGTGAAAGCAATTCGTGAATTGCCTCTCCTGTAAATGTAACCGAGTTTAGGGAGATTTCTAGGGATGGTAATTATGTGTCAATTCATTCCCAACTTGTCGAGTATTTCGGAACCACTTCGACAACTGTTAAAATATACCGTTCAATGGGAGTGGGGACCAGAACAGGTTAAAGCCGAGCTAGAAATAAAAAGGATGCTATGCTCAGCACCTACTTTTACCCTACTATGACGAAAAGAAACCGTGTGTCTGCAGACAGACGCATCGAAATCGGGCTTGGGTGCCTGTTTGTTGCAAGATGGTAGACCAATTGCCTACGCTTCTCGTAGCATGACCCCAACAGAATTTTCGTATCCTCAAATAGAAAAGGAAATGCTCGGGATTTGCTATGGTGTTCAAAAGTCCACCAATATATTTACGGTAGGCAAACGCGTGTCCAAACCGATCATAAACCCCTAATTCCGATTGTGACTAAAACAAAAATCAAATTTCGCCTAGCTTCAGCGAATGAAACTTAAGATCTAAAGTATGACCTGGAAGTTGAATTTTTAAACCCGGTAAATTCATGTATATGGCAGACACATTGTCTCGTGCCTATCTGCCATACACAGTCAACGATGACCCGGAATTCAACCAAGTTACCCATTCAATCTCTAAACATCTACCGATGTCGACGATAGGAGGGTTGAATTTCAGGTAGAGACAAAGAAGTTGAAGAGGCAAACATTTTGCATGATTTACACTACAATGGTGCCCCCACACATTCATCAAGTCCCTTCCTCGGTTAAATATTTTTGGAACCTAAAGGAGAGTTATCCTTTGATGAAGGACAATGTTTGTGGGTGACAGACTTTTTGTTCCTCCTACACTACGTAAACGCATGCTTGATCTCTTGCATCAAGGCACTTTGGCATGGAAAAACTAAACCCAAAGGGCTAGACAAACATTTTGTTGGCAAGGTATGACTAGGGACAAAAACAATCTTGTAGCAAGTTGTGCTACTTGTGAAAGGTTCCTCCCTAAAAACACTAAAGAACCTCTCTTGCCACATCCTGTCCCTAATCGAGCTTGGGAAACTATCGCAGCTGATATCCTTGAATATAAAGGAAGCTCGTATTGTAATCAAAGACTTCTATTCTAAAAGGATAGAGTTAAATTCAGATAAGACCAAAACCGCCAAGGAACTTATTGGCAAATTCAAAGCGGTATTTCTCGGCTGGGCGTTTGCGATACGTTAAAGTCGGACAACATGCCTTTTTCCAGTGGGGAATTTAAGGCATTTCAAAGGCATGGCAGTTTGGAAACGAAAACATCAAGCCCGCGTTATCCAAAATCGAATGGCATGTCAGAAAATGGGGGTTAAAATTTCTAAAAACTGCTCAAAGAGCAAATCATACTAACGGTGACTTGTACATGTTTCTTCTTGAGTTACGAAACATGCCTATCACGGGAATGCAGGTTTCGCCAGCGCAACTACTGATGTCGCGAAAGCTGAAAACACGCATTCCGTGGGAGCTTCTCAGTTAGATCCTTGTGTACAGACAAATGTAGTTCCTACCCTTCAGGTACTTCAAAATAAAAAAAGTTGTTTCATGACAGAAATGCTAAAACCACTCATACCTTTGGAAAAGGATGAAAATGTTGTTTGGAGGAGAGATGGTGTTTGGGAACCAGCTAAAATTTTGAGAACATAATTTGCCTCGATCATATGTAATTAGTACTGAAATGGGGAGGTGCTCCGTAGGAAAAAGGCATGAAATTGAGGAAGTCAGCAGTTGTCAAAAGACCTAGGCCTACTGATGCATTCAATCCAGCAGAGGAGGCTCAGCTGATTCCACCCAATTTCAATCCTGATATCTTGCCCCGGGTGCAAATGTCAACCAGTAATGGTAATGCTAATGCTTCAAGCTCACAGGGACTTTCACCTGGTAAAACTGTTCCACTGGTAATAAAAATAATAATCAAACCCGGAGTGGGCGCAAATTTTCAAACCACCTTCTCGATTTTAAAGATTATGTTTAATTTAAGTGATCACTATTTGCAATACTGTACATGTTTTAATATAGTGGTACATTTAGTAGTAAGAACATTATTTATCCTCTCCTTATGGTTCATCAAACATGTGTATTGTCTATTAATTATTGTAAATTGTTTTCTGCCGGTAGTTATTGTAACTGGAAATTTGGTTGTTTTTTTTTCCAAACTCCCTTGTTTCAGTATTGAACTTTTAAAAATAAAAAGGGAGATGTGATGTTTTGTTATGACACAACAGCTGACTGGTCACCGCTGCATGATGTGGATGCATACAGCCAAATAGAAGGCTGTATTTGGTCATATGACCTAGGCATGGTGACTTCCTTTTCCCGGGTTGGTTGGAGGTTATTTCTCTATGGGTTGGAGGCCATGACATAGAGGTTTCACTTATGTATCGTATTACCTGTTTCTATTAATTAAAGAACCCAATCTAAGTTCAACAACGAGTTATTGGATGAGCGTAGCGAGCGAGCGAGCGAAGCGAAGATTCCATTTCTCTACACTGGAAAAAAAAAAAATCCGGAATGTTTTTTTTTTTTTTTTTCTTTTGTATTTTTGTGTGTCTTTTAAACACGATTCCGGCTAAACCGATACTCCGATTGCGATGAAATTTTATGGAGGTCTTCGAAATCTCTGAACTTAGAACTCCCACGTTTTTGAGCGCAATCGGGATATTTTTTCTTATAAAAACCAATTTTTACGATTTTTTTCGATTTTTAAAAAATTTCTTCGACCTCTAACACCTACATGCTTTATCCGATTGTAATGATTTTTTCACAGAACCCTTAATTTTTTGAATTAAGATATTCGTGTGAAAATTTTAGCGTAATCGAAAAATTTTTTTCTCATGAAAATCGAAATTTTTTTTTTTTTTTTTTCTTTTTTAAAACAATTCTTTGACTTATAACACCTACATGCTTTATCCTATTGTAATGATTTTTTCACAAACCTTAATTTTATGAATTCTTGTATTCGTGTTAAATTTGAGCGCAATCGAATAATTATTACTTATGAAAATTGCAATTTACGATTTTTTTATTTTTTTTAAAAATTTCGATGAATTAAAAAAATTAATTATTTTTTATTTAAATTTTTTTTAATTTAAAAAAATCTTCGACCAAGTAATGATTTTTGCACAGAACAACAGAAAATCCGCGTAACACATGGCAGCTCAATGCACCAATTACGCTCATCCAACAACGCGGCGGGACTTTAAGCGTTTTTTCCCAGTTAATGTAACTAATAACAACCCTAATATCATCTCAGTGCTAGTGTATATACCGAATGCAAATAAAAACCCACTACCAGATGACAGAAAAATGCCAAATTGACACAACAGCTGAGTTGATTGAATAAAAAATTAGGTTTTGTTGTAAACTAGGGCCTGGGCCGCTATTTATATTGGTAAAGTAAAGTAAAAAGTAAAGTTTTATTGCCTGTAGATTTATTATTGGTTTGTTTCATTTGTGAAATGCTTGGTAGTTAATGATTGTATGACCTACTAGTACCTCACAAAATATGTCAAATATCTAGGGCGCCAGGTAGGCTACGTAGGACTATAAGGCTGGCCTAGCTCGTCAAAAAATATGCCTTGTAGTTTTATTGTTTCAAACTGTTTTTAAAATAATATTGTCTTTTTAACTATATTTAAATCTCCCAAGGCTAATCGTCGTAATCGAACCTAGGGAAAGGTTGTAAAAACCACGTGGGAATTGGGTCATTTGCTAAGAAGCTGGCACCCCACAAAACGTGTACAATAAGAGCCGTTTTAAGTTTTCATCTTTAAATTTTTTTGCAAACACTGCTTATCTTTTTATTGCAACCGCCCATTTGATAAAAAATTAAAAAGAAGGTAGATGACGCGGTTTCCAAAAAAACAGCCAAATCTTACACACTCAAAAGAAATGAGGTTAAAAAGGGCCAAGCTCATCTACCCTTCCACATTTGCGCATTCTTAATTCTTGAATGTACAGTCTCGTAACACATCCTTGAAAAAACTTGGCAAAATAGAATTTGCAATTATTAATTTAAACGTAATAGTTCTCCAAGTTCTTTTTTCTAATTAATTGAAACGTAATGTGGTCATGCAAATTCTATTTTGCCCCAAACTTTTCAAGGATCTGTTACAGTACCCCTGTACGTTTATGAATTAAGAATGCGCAAATTTGGAAGGGTTGATGAGCTTGGCCCTTTTTTTGATCTAATTTTTTTTGAGTGTGTAAGGTTTTGGCTGTATTTTTTTCAAGTTTTTTGTTATGTGTGTGATCTCATTACTTTTTCAAGTTCCATTGCAAAATTATTTGTTAAAATATAATAATTTTATCAAAGTTGATTTGAAGTCGATCGATTGAGTGAACTACCCTATCAAAACAACAATTTATTTAACATTAAATAAACTTAAAATAATACTTTATCTATATTATTATCATCTAGTATTATTTAAAACGGTAAAATTTAAAACAACTTCATGAATTTTTGTATTTTTTATACAAGTAAATAATGATATTGTTTTCCCTTCTAAATTTCGCGTGTGATTTTGACTCCAGTAGTATATCATGCTAGGTACAATCATAAAACTAAATATTACACAATAATCGATGTAAAAATATTTGTTGCACTTCAGGAAGAAATGGTGAAGAAATGCAAAACAAACATAAATTCTCTCTATAATATGTTCTTCATCGACATAAAGGGTATCAAAACCACAAATAAAGATTTTAATTCTACCCCTCTTGTATCGAACAACCACATGTTAACTTGGCAACATAGCACTGGTTTGCAGGGGGATCTTTCCCCCTAGGCCAACTATAGGCACGGGCCTAGGGGCGGCAGCTCTTGGGGGGCGGCACTAGAACGAAAAAAATTCAACAATGTTTGTTTTTTTTTATTTTATTATTATTTATTTTTATTATATCTCATTATGTAATTTTAAAATTTTTAAAAAGTGTTTTGGAGCTTTTAAAAGTTGAAAATTGTAAAAATTTCGCCTTCGGCGATATCAGTCCTTCGCACAGCTGTCAGCTGTAGCATTAATCTATATCCCATTTCCCCTACTAAATTTTACTATGGGTTCGAAAAGTAAATTTTGCGTGTTTTACTGTGGTGCTAGCTGTGCAGCTCCTGAGACAGACAACTTTGTTGCAGAGAAGGTGCTACTTGTCCAGATAGATCTCTAAGGAAAATTAAAATGAAAACCATAACCTTTACTTTATTGTTAAGTTTTTAAAGTTGGGGGGGGGGGGGGGCGGCAAAATTTTATTGCCTAGGGGGGGCTCACTACCTAAAGAGGGCCCTGCTGGTTTGTATGATGGCAGTACTGAATGTCCCAAAGGTTGCAGAAAGCTACAAAGCGTCCACCTCTAACTTATATTATATAAAAATAAATAGTAGCTGCTTTACATCTGCAGAATATGGCTGTGTAGTGTGTGTTATAAATGTGCCATAGCCCGCTCAAATTAAATCTAGGGCCTTATGCCGTGCCACCTGGTGCTAGATGTATGAACTACAAACGGGAAAATAACTCTATTACCCACAGTGCACCATTGCTTCCTGGGGTTGTCATCCTGTAAACAAATGTCTGTGTGCTAGGCCTAGCCTATTAGTTTTTTACTCTATCTTTAAATATCAATAATCCCTTTAATCTTTCAATGTCAACGTTATTTTTATAACAGGTTATGTGCCCAAAATATTGCTAAATTGATATTGCTTAAATCTAAGCAAAAAGATAAAAGAAAACCCTAAAAATAACCTACAAAAACTGTTACGTTATTAGAGCACAGGGGCGGCTAACCTAGGCCCATCTCAACCAGAGAGACTGGAGGGCGCTAGAAACTATAATACATGGAAATTTGGCATGAAATGCAATTAGTCCGTGATAAGTTGGGGAAAGAAATCGACCCAGGTGACTTTGATCTACTGGTTAAAACCAATCTGAATATGGACCAGCGTGCACTTGCCACTCTAAGCCTAGGGCTGAAGCCTCATCTCTACATACATGTAAGTCCCTGGTAAAACTGCCCGTGAAGCATGGCTTAAATTAGAAGCAGCCTTTGAAGACAGAGGCCTTGCAAGGAAAATTCACTTACGCCGTGAACTTAATGGCATCAAGTTCCAACACTGAAAAAATATGGAGGACTATCTGAACAAGATGTTGGCTGTTGCTCAACAGCTCAGTTCGATTGATGCAGCAGTGCCGATGATGAGCTGGCAATAATAATACTATCCAACTTGCCAGACTCATTCGACCCCACTTGTAATTGCCTTGAAAATTGTGGTCAGGACTGAACGCCGACGTTGTCCGAGCTAAATTGCTACGGAAAGAAACGAGAGGGTCAACGAGGTGAGTCCATTCCTGATGAATCTGCTCTAGACAAACCCTAGTATCAAGAAGTTTAAAGGCTTTAACTGTGGTAAAGCTGGACACTACGCTAAAGATTGCAAGTCACGATCAAAAACAGGCCCTAAGGTGACAACAAGACAAAAAGGATAGGTCTAAGTCTACAGTTTCTTTGGACAACAGGTAATCGAAATGTACACAAAGCTGAAGACTGGGCGTGACTCAGGGGCGACCAGCACATGTCAAATAAACTTGAATGGTTTGACGCAATCCAAAAAGGTAAAGCAACTTCATTATGTATGGCCGATGGTACGACCGCTCCATCTACGGGAAATGGTAATGTTGCTCTAACCATTTCGGTTAATGGATCAATACGAGAAGCATCAAAAAAGGGACGTGCTGTTTTCTCCATCGCTCAAAACAAATCTTTTGTCAGTGGCTAAACTCACAGATAAAGACTACAAGGTTGTGTTTACAAAACCATAACTGCCAGATCCATAATGAAGAGGGAAACGTCATAGCAACTGCGAGCAAAACTGGTGCTTGTATAAGCTAGACACTCCGGAGACTAACAGTGCCTTAGCAAACATCGCTGCTGTAGGGGTCACAAACCGTGAGTACACAATTGGCACAAACGCCTAGGCCCCTCAGTCCAGGCGGAATAAAGCGGCTAGCAGATGGTATGGCTACCGCCTAGTAATGGACAGCCTCCTACTTCACCTTGTGTAGGGTGTGCTCTGGGAAAGAGCACGTACCCCGTTTCCAAAAGTTAAGACAGTCCGGCTCAGAAAAACTAGGCATTGTTCACACCGACCTGTGCGGACCAATGACGAAGAATCCAATGGAGGAGGAAGATACTTCTTAACATTTATTGATGACAAGACAAGGGGGGCCCAAGTGTTACATTCTGAAGGAGAAGAGTGAACTTATGAACGCTTCATCGAGTATCAGGCGGAAGTTGAGAACCAGAGCGGTATGAAGATCAGATCCTGCGTTCCCGACAATGGCCGTGAGTACATTAATAAATTACTAATAGACCATCTTAGAAAATGTGGGATACGCTCTCAAAACTACTGTGCACGGAAAACCCAAACAAAAAAGGCGTTGCTGAGAGAGCCCAAAAAGAACGAAAAGTAGAGAAGGTACGTTGCATGCTTGAGGAAGCTAAATTACCTAAACGCTTCTGGGCGGAGGCAGTAAACACTGCAACCTACCTAAAAAATCGATTTACCGACAGTAGCTGTGGAACGGTATCACACCACAAGAAGCATGGACAGGGACAGAACCGGACTGGCTCTCTGAGAACGTTTTGGCTGCAAGGCGTATGTTCACATTCCAAAAGAGAAAAAAAGGAAGCTTGACGCTAAGTCTTCCGAGCACATCTTTGTCGGGGACTCTGACACAAGCAAGGGCTACCGATTGAATCAACAAAGAATCAAAGAAGCTGATCATATCAAGGAGACGTGATCTTCATTGAAGATGGTGAGAAGAATGACGATGTCGTCGCCGGATCAAGTGGGAGCACAGCTAGTCCTTCTTATGTCGATGACGAAGATGATGCTAATGCCAACGCAGAAGATAAAGAAGAGGATGCCGATATTGAGAATGAACAAGAAACCGTGTTTTGAGCCAAGGAGTCACAACGGAAGAGATGTCCGACAAAAATTCTCGGTGACGATATGTACATCTCATCACAGACGAGCCCGAGAAAACCCGAAAGAAGGCATTCAGTGGGAGCGAGGCTACACAATGGCAAAAGGCCAGCAGATGAAGAGTGAAATCAATCGTACATAATGAGACTTGGGACCTCGTAAACTTACCAGAGGGAACCAAACCATTAAAAGTAAAAGGGTCTTCAAACGAAAGGTCAATGCTGAAGGGGAGTGTGCCGATATAAAGCTAGGCTCGTAGCTAAAGGATACACGCAGAGGAAAGGGATAGATTACGATGAAACCTTTTCAAACCGGTCGTACGGTTTTGACACCCTAAGAACAGTTCTGGCATTGGAGCTGAGAATGACCTGGAGGTTCATCAACTTGACATAAATACGCATTTCTACATGGCGAACTTCCCGGCCATATATATGGAACAACCCGAGGGCTACATTGAACCTAAAAATAAAAACAAAAGGTATGTAAAATAAAGAATGCTTGTATGGACTCAAACAGTCGAGCCGTATATGGTATGAAAAACTTGATACCGAGTTACGGAGTATTGGGCTCGAACAAAGCACAGCTGACCCGTGGCCCATACCATGGACAATAAGAAATGCAAAAATCATTGTTTGTGTTTTTCGTTGACGATCTTATTGGGGTCATCGGAAAGCATAAATGAAATAAATCAGC
This sequence comes from Sweltsa coloradensis, assembly GCA_024449915.1. NCBI lineage: Eukaryota > Metazoa > Arthropoda > Insecta > Plecoptera > Chloroperlidae > Sweltsa > Sweltsa coloradensis. The sequence continues at coordinate 35,007 of JAMZAV010002846.1, read as the reverse complement.
TGAAGAAACGACTAGCGGGCCAAGTTCGAGAGAAAGACATGGGACCATTCACCACTGTCTCGGAATTAAAATAACAAGGACAAAAGACGCTTTGGGAAAAATTGAACTAAGCCAAGAAAGCTACATCAACAAAATATGAAGAGATTCAACATGTCTGAAGCAAAGCCAGTATCTACTCCTTTTTGGGCCATAATCAGAAACTTACCAAGGTGATGGACCTGCGGAAGACGCAGAAAGAGAAGCTATGGATAAAAAACCATATTTGAGTGGTGTCGGCAGCCTAATGTATCTGCGATGGCCACCAGACCAAAACAAGCGCACGCTGTCTCTGTCGTTAGTCAGTTTTAACTCTAACCCGGGACAAACGCACTGGACGGCAGTAAAGCGCATAATGCGTTATTAAAAGGGACTGCAAAGAAGAAAACTCGTCTATCGCAGAGCATCCGGAGAACAAATGGAAGCTTACAGTGACTCCGACTGGGCCATGACATGGATACGAAAAAAATCATGTCCGGCTACGTTTTCAAGCTCGCAGGTGCAGCAGTTAGCTGGCGAAGCAAAGAAGCAAACCCACAGTCGCCGTCCCCAACAACCGAGGCGGAGTACATGGCACTCAGCCCAAACTGCCAGAGAAGCAACATGGCTAACGACTACTGAATGAATTACCCATTGGGGGTGACCTCAACACAAACGTAGTGTGCTGCGACAACCAAAGCGCCATCAAGCTTACTTCGAATGCAGCACTACATGGGCGTACGAAGCACATCGATATCCAGCATCCCTTTTGTCAGGGAGAAGGTGCAAGAGGGACATATTTCTATGAAATACCTACCCACAGAAGAAATGATCGCAGACATCATGACCAAAAGTTTGCCCCCTGCAAAGCACGTATGGTGTGTGAAGAATTTGGGACTCTTGTAAATTAAGACTAGGCCTAGGGCAAGTGGGAGTTTTTATAAATGTGCCATACCCCCGCTCAAATTTAAATCTAGGGCCTTATGCCAGTGCCACCTGGTGCTAGATGTATGAACTACAAACAGGAAATAACTCTATTACCCACAGTGCACCTTTGCTTCCTGTGTTGTCATCCTGTCCACAAATGTCTGTGTGCTAGGCCTAGCCTATTAGTGTTTTATCTATCTTTAAATATCAATAAATCCACTTTAATCTTTCAATGTCAACGTTATTTTATAACAGTGTGTATTACGATAAAGAAACATTGGCTGATGGATTTGAAAAGTGTAAACAGCGCCCGCAGTACAGACAAAAAGCTAATACGCCTCGTTTCTTCTCAGCGTTCCTCAAACGTCCCGCGTCTGTCTGCAGGAGTATTCATCTGAGCCGCCCCAAAGCCGTGGACACGAGTGGCATGAGCGCAGCGTGTTCGCGTAGCATGCGAGAGGTACCCGGTTCGAGACCTGGCCTGTGCGTTTTTTTTCTTTGGTTTTTCCGGAAATAATAATTTATATCTTTATCTGTGATAGATTTAATTCTTATAATCTTTTCGTGGAAGTTACTCTTTTCTTTTTTTATATATTTTATGTATATCTGCCACAGCCTCTGTTGCTAATCTCTTGGTAAGAAAAGGTGGATTTAAAACTGGTCTCATCTAGACCAATTTAGCAAATGTACCAAGGCCCCAAGCAAGTCTTACAATCTCCCGTGCACGCTCGTAGATGTATACTTAGATGAAATGGAATTAATAAATAATGTAAACAAATAAAATATAAAATATATTAAATAAATGAACAATAAGTACGTTCACATAACCATCTACTAGTCTACCGTCTAATCTATTTGGTTGACAAATACTGCAGCAGATAACTAAATTGATATGAATGCAGAGCCGTGAGCAGTAAGCATTGAAGGTATAGGCCACACTCACCCCTGTATCTCGTCATCGACAGCAGACTACGGCGTGCGACGTCACGGCGTTGTTGCCGTAATTCTTGTAATCGCTCGGCCGTACGAGTTGAAGTTGGACCAAACATCTCAAATATCTCGAAAACGAACCCCGTTTGACCACATTTTCAAAATCAAATAATGTTAGTCGTGAAATTATCTACATTTTGGACCTAAATTTGTTAATATTCCTTTACGGGTCACGATGTTACGCAACGATATGTGATTGAAAGTGTAGGTTTTTGTTCAGCTACAATGCATAAGATAGGGAATTCCAGCGCATTTTAAAACGCAATAAATAAAAAACTAGTACCGTTAGGCCCAAAAAGTTTTTTGCTACACTCACAAGCTCAATCTCATCTTTCAGTGCCTGGAATCTGAAGGATATCTATCACATGCGCAGTTACCATCGATCGACTTTAATTTCTATGGTATTACCACTTAACAATATCATGTAAAATATCTAGTGGTCCACAGACTTGCTTTTTGTAAACAATGTAGTCGTGTCAGTTGATTATATTCTTGTATAAGGCTTGCTTTCCAGCAAACTTTTTTCTTTCAAAAGACCCTATACTATCACTATAACCTTAATGTCCATGTAAAATATGAACGCTGTAGCCCCACCAGTTTGGTCAGAATCGCGGGCCGATTGAAACTGACGAATTAGACCGTATGATCTAAGACATAAGTAAAAAATCGGCCAAACCCAGGACAAATTGCAATATTAGTGTTTTTGGTATCATTTTCTTCAGAAAAAAAACCTCTTTAACATAGTCAAAATCCGCAAAAATCCGACGACTAGAATTTTTTACTTGGAGCTATAATTAACACCCAATCAACAATTACAAATTACAATTTTTGATGTAACCAAACTAGTCGAGTTTGGATTCAAATGAAAGCTTATAGCTTCACGTTGACAGATATTGTATTAAGTAATGTAGCTTCATTAGACCGGGGTTACTAGAGGTCAATAATTACTTACATTTTATATCTGATATTAATTACAAAAACATTTTTATTCATTACATTGCTATAATTGACTATTTAATTCCAAAAATAATTGTATACTCTTATCAATGAATATTTTCTTTCATGTCATTTATGTTATGATACAAGTCCATATTATCATTATCGTCAGTAATTTGTTTGGATGAATGGGAGTTGTTACAGCTGATTCCATTGCATTCCTTGCAGACAGATGAGCAATTCATTCCCTGGTTAAATCAGCTACATATTTGAATCTCGCAGTCAGTTTTACATCAAATTCCAACTCGCAACCTTCTCGTGGTTTGGCCCGTGATTAGTGGAGTTTTACTCCCTGAAACTAATGGCGAGCTCTGGGTCGTCGTCGGAGAACTTTCCCCTTCCCTTTGACTACCTCCCCGACGGCGACGACAATGACAACACGGACGGATGATGACACAGACGGAGACGACCACGACGTGGGGAAACCCCTGCCCTCCCCATACGCTTGTGTCTGGTTCTGACCAGCACAGGCCTGTCCACCCCTTGTCCCCCCCGCGTCGCCCCCTTACGGTCCCACCCTTCGAAAGAAGTATACTTGGTGGTAACTCACACTTATAGAAATTGTTTTTTCTTGGAGGCGCGAATAATCTTACCTGTTACAGCGCCCTAAAACTACTAATACTTATACTTATACAAAACACCTTACCAATTTTAGATGGCCGGCTGGGACTAAATCAGTTAATACTCCTAAACAATCTGTTGCGGAGATTATCAATGGTTTCATTCTGCTTTCCGCCATACATGCTAACCAAAGCCTTCTCTTCTGCTTGTTGTATTATTTCCTGGCTACCAAAAGCGGAACAAAACGTGTTCCCCTTTTCACGAAACAATTTCTACCTTAAGCTTTTTAATGATATTGTCAATTTGAGAGGTTTTTAGCCGGGTATAGATGTTATTTCCCAAAAGTAACTATTTTTTTGGGAACGCAGTGTTGTTTGTACATAGAAAAATTTTTTTCCCAACATGACCGAAATCAAAGGGTATTTAAGGGGTGGTTTTCTAGGACTGAAAAGAGAGGATCATCCAACAAGAAACTCGAAAAAAAAAGAAGGAGACTTGTATTTAACCACAAAAACCTAATTTGCCGTTAAGTTAAGTTTTTGTTCCCGATGAACGTGATTTTCGAACCTCCTTTAGGGGTGACTTAACCTATAGAATGAAACCATGTTTTTTATTTTTAAGTCCCCCCCCCCTCGGGTTTTGGCCGGTCAGCCTGTAGCCGGGACGTGGGTGAAGATGTTCCCCTTTTTCGACCCCCTTTGCTCTTGATGGAAACCCTTTGAACTCGATGTTTCCAAGCATGCAATAATTACTCTTTTGCCCAAAAATTTTCTTTGGTCGAACACCATTGTACTTGCTCTCAAAGACGATTTTTTTTTTTCTTTTTCGCTGTCAGATTGAAACCCCCCCACTAAAAATGGGTTTACGCCTCCCCACACCGAGTTGATTCAAAGCCAAATTAATTTAGCAGTAATTGCCCTTTCAAATGCAAAGTCAGCACTTTTTCCCACTAATTTCCCCCGAGACGAGCCCGTGGAGTCTTTAGCTAAGTCACAATGTTAGACCAGAATTTAAAATAACCTGGTATTGCCACAAATAAAAAAAAGGACAAAAACCATCTGTACAACACACGTAGTCTACTTGGCGAAAATGGCTTGCGCAAAAAGACGACCCATATACTTGGGACTCGAATGAACACTTTTTGCACAAGCGAAATAAATGAAATTATACCAGTAACAAGGGTGAAATACCCAAAAGGACATGCCCCCTCCATAGAAGATTCGACCCCCAAAACTTGTTTAAGATGTCTTCATGTGCACACTAATACAGGAAGATCGACTGCCCCCTTGGGTTAAAAGTTTCCTCCTATATCAGACCGGTCCCAATAATCAAAATGCTCTTCAGTGTCCCTCATTCTATTTGATGTTTCTTACTTCCTTTAAATCTTTATGTCCTCCCAAAATTGAAAACTTCCCCCATCAGAAAACGCGATACACCATCCCCTTGCATAATAAACCAAAACCAAACCGAATCCTAACTGAAAATCTGGTATACAACTACTAAATAAAAAATAAAAAACAAGCAAATTAAATAAAAAAGAATCTCACGCCAATCGAGACCAAAAAACAAAAACTCATTTCCCGTAGTAAAAGCCCGGAAAAATAATTAAAAAATTTGAATCGAATAAAAGTAATTCATCCAAACAACCCTAATTCCTGCGAATTAGGGACAAATAATTGATTGAAAAACCCTATATTTAAACTAACACAAACATCTTTAAAAAAAATTTAATCATAAAACAAACATAAAAATATCATTTCTTGTGCATAAAATAAAAAAAACGACATAATATTTAAGAAATTACATCTCAAAAATTTCCCCGAATAAATTATTTGGAAAACCCCGGTAAAATTCTTTAAACCCAACCCTTAAAAATTTATGGCTTTTTCCGACAATTTGCGTAGCTTATCCGACAGCTCCTGGAAACCGCCCATGATACGAGGGGAGGTACTGGGCATAGTAATGGCTCGAATGTCCCATCTCACTGGACTCGCACAATAAAATGAAACCAGATCATAAAAAAATAAAAAAAATCTCGACAAAATTAATAATACAGTCACCAGTGTCATCAATATAAAAAAAGCCCCAAGTGTAAAACTGAGACAAATGAATACACACTCGACTGACATTGAGAAATGCTATCATAGCAACCTTGAACTTCAGTAGTATTTAAAACTGACGACTTAGTGCTACAGTAACACATTTACCATGTACATAATCGATAAATAAAATGCAAAGGCGACAATTTGTAACTGAATTGAATTATGTAAACCAGTGGTACTCAAACTGCGGCCCGCGGGCCACGTGCGGCCCTCCTTACCAATTATTGCGGCCCAGTGTTTTGTGTATTTACTCTTAAATGTTCCTATTTTTGTGTTGTATTTGTGATGATGAATTTCCAACCAAGTAAATGTTTAAAAGTTCTGTAACTTCAGATTGACCAAAGGCTATTGCTCTCTGCTAGGATGCAATTTCTCGTCTTTGTATCCTGACCGAAATATTTTGCTTTGTGTATTTAACGGCTTATGTACTTTAGGAAGGGGAATGTAGCGGCCTCACAGCCAGAAAGGGTTCGTGTCTGTCATTAGTTGAAGTAGCAGTGTATAAATCAGACCACGTTACTGTCGCTGATCCGTGTTGATATATCGCTGAAATGTCAGGTCTTAATTCAAAGTGTGCAAAGAAAAGGCCAAGTAAGAAGATGAAAATCAAATTTTTTCAATGTTGTTGGGAAGAGGAGTTTAGAAGATACTTCTATGTGCTTTATTTGTAGTTAGCTAGTTTCGGTCTGGAAACGTTTTAATTTAGGACGGCATCATTCATCGACAGGCGCGGACTGGGTCGAAAAGGCCCGGGATGCTGGCACGTAGTAGGGCCCGTACGAGGTCGCGTTGTAAAGCAGGGGTCTGGGGCAAAGCCCCAGCCGCCGGAGGCAATTTCGCCGAAGGCGAAATTTTTTTTGGTGGTTCGTGGTATTTTATGGCCTAAAACGCTATTTTAGGACGCGATTAACAGGCGCCAACTAGTAGCACTACCCGAGCTCGCAACTCAAATCTTGCGAAAATTATATTTAAGGAAGCCTTACAACCAATAATGTAACTCGCAAGTACCAAATTGACACTCGCAAAATGCGAGCTTGGGGGATGAGTGTATACTGGACATTTTGATTGAATCATGCATAACTTTCCAGAAATAATGTGTAAGCGTAAGCTGTAACCTGTAATGAGACGATTCACGGTACTACTTCTACATCCCCCCGCCGGCGCCGGCTGCCACCCCCACCCCCACCCCCACCAAACACCATCCACTAGCTAGTTGGAACTGGCAAACCAAAACCAAAATACTTGCAATCACATCAAAATTTCTTCTCGTAGCGCGGCGGCGAGAAAGTCAATAAGATATAAATGTTAGTTCCTACTGTAAACTAAAAAGTGAGAACACTGAACAACCATTCTCTTTTGAAGAGCTGCCTAAGGCACCCCATGAGTCATCGTTAATATTATCTAATGTATTTTGTTCGGCAACTCTTTTTCGCAGTAAACAAATATACTTTTTGTCTGAAACTGAAAGTGTAGTGTGTACAAATGTTCCACAGGGGCCCGGAATGTCAAAGGCCCGGGGTGCGATCGCACCCCAGCACCCCTTGCCAGTCCGCGCCTGTTCATCGAAACACAACTCATTTGAGGACAAGTTTCCCAAAGGATCCGTGATTTGGAGACAAGACAAGACACAGTGTCATTGTTCAATAGTGTTTGAAGATAACACAATATATTTAGCATACAAACACCGGTAATTATGATATGTACCTCAAATAATACTGCCACCTCTTTCCCCACCCCACCACAAAACATCAAGGCATACTTGTGTTTTATTAATGCGGCCCAGCTATACTTGGATTATTTGAAAAGTGGCCCTCCGGAAAAAAAGTTTGAGTACCACTGATGTAAACAAATAATAATATGAAAGCTCTATCCAGAAAATATTTAACAAATATTAACTATCAATTGAAATCTAAATAACATTACAATGACAACATTATTCCGAAACATATTGAATTTACATAACAATAATTACCCATTTATATTAAATTTTAAAACAGAAAACATTAAATATACATTAATTTATTACACATAGTTTCACCATTTGTAAAACAGGCCGAACCCACGTTCTATAGGTATTGTATTGCGTATTGTATTGTATATTGCACAATCAAGCAACATTTCTTGAAACAAATAACTAGATTACATTTACTGCAGTTCTGATTGAATTAACAAAAAAAACATTAAATTGATATAAAACATTAGTAATTTATAATAAACAATATAATTTATAAGTTACCAAACAACATAACTTGTTACTTGTTAATACAGCCATGCTCACCGTCACCAGAGTCCGGTAAGAACCCACGTCCACTTTGTTTACACAAGATCTTGAATGTGAAACTTCTGCTGCATCGACAAAACCAAACAATTAATTAATTGCAGACCCATTAGAAGACTCAAAGGTTTATTTAAATGTCTGTGCCTCATTTATAAGTCTTTGACCGACAATTACTAGCTCAGCATAATACATAGGCCTACTACTGACATTGAGAAATAACATAGTCACATCTGCTAATATAGACCTCACAAATGAAATCACAATCAGTATAACTACGGAGAATTATGTCCATGGCATAACTATGCACTAAGGACTGTGACACCACCCATGATTCCTCCACCCTTAAAGGCAAGAGCAAATGAGACAGCATTTCCACCCCATTTGAACCCAATAGCTAATTGTAGAGCAATGCTACCACTCCTTTTGAACTCAAGAGATAATGGTACGTCAGTGCCACCACTTCCCATACTAGGGTATGACACCCCTTTGGCGCATCCCTTAACCAATCCCGCGTAGGACAAGGATGTCCTACCACTCTCCACCATAGGGCAAACAACCACATCTGGTTCCTGTCACATCTAGGAACTTTACTTATTTATCTAGAGAGTAGGTTGGTACTACTGCATGCTTAATTCTGATTGGTTCCCGCCTAACGGAAATGTATCACTGCTGTTTGCCTATCATGGACGCTGAATAGGTCCGGTGTATTTACCAATAAACATAATCCGTAAACATCCTAATTGTGAGTGGTTATTAAATACATTATATGGTGTCAGAAGTGGGATACAAATTACGAGGAACGTTTTAAACAAACAATTTTGTATAAAACGGAAAAACGGGTTTGGTAAATATGTAAATCACACATAACCTCACTTCGCGTAAGTATGACTGACTTTAATAAACCATCCGTCCTGGACCTGAAGGGCAATATCTGTGCCAACTGGTTAAGATGAAAAAGCAGTTGCTGTTTATAAGGCTGCACAGGGTTCGACAAAAAGGCAGATGAGCAGAAAATAGCCATGCTCATAAATCTGCTAGGGCCTGATGCCATAGACATTTTCGATAATTTTTCCTATGCTAGAGCAGAGTCTGCTACACAGTTCGATGTGGTACTAGGTAAATTTGAGGATACTGACTCCCAAAAAAGAAGGTTGTTGTAGAGAGGTTCAATTTGCAAACGTAGTACAGCGAGAAAAATGAGTCTTTCGACAGCTTTTTAACCGAACTCAGGATAGGCTTCACATGCAACTTTGGGGATCAACTGGATAGTTTAATACGTGACAGAATTATATTCGGGATCCGTGATAAGAAGATGCAGGGACGACTTCTGGAGGATGATGACATAGGTCTAGAGAAAGCTGTTAATTTGTGCCGAGCTAAAGAGGTAAGCCGCATGCAAATCAAACTAATACAAGAAAACCAGGGCCAACAAGAAGTAAATAAACTTACTGTTCAGAAAACAGAACATGACAAGGCCAAGGGTAAATTCGACCATGGGCCTAGGCCTGGTAAAAGAAAGCTGAGGAATCGACTGTAAGCGCTGCGGAAGCACGCATAAGCCACGTGCTTGCAAAGCTTTTGGGCAGAAATGTTACAACTGCAATGGTGTTGGGCATTTCAGCAAGCTTTGTAAGAAATCACGGCCAAAGCAGGTGACTGTGAGAGAGTTAGAACTTGAAACAGGTCCTACCTCATCAGAACATTCTCCTTATCAGTACGTAATCAACGAGATGGTACCGGTGCATTCCTTAAAAGTCGAAGGTGCATGGTATGAAACTTTAAATTTAGCCGGAAAGAACGTTACATTTAAGTTGGACACAGGCGCATAGGTCAACGTGTTACCACTGGTAGTGTTTAATGAATTGCCTACTTAAACTAGTCTGATGGACACATCCACCATCTTACTGTCGTTTGGTAAGTTTAAAATAAAACCTTTGGGCAAGACACAGCTTATGTGTACTAGTGCCAGCAAAACCATCCCTCTAGACTTTATGGTGACAAATGCTGATAGTCAGCCACTGCTCAGTCTAAAGGCATGTGTAGACCAAGGACTAATCAAGCGCATGGATAGTGTCGGTGCTTTCAAGGATAAGAATGCACTATTACAAGAATATCATGACATCTTCAAGGGTCTAGGTGCAATACCAGGAGTTCATCACATCGAGTTGGATCCAGAAATTCAACCAGTCATACACCCACCAAGAAAGGTTCCGTTTGGACTCCAAGAAAGATTGCGAGAGACCCTCAACAAACTTGAAGAGAGCGGTGTCATAAAGAAAGTGGACTATCCAACCCCGTGGGTCAACAGTTTGGTGATCGCGGAGAAGAAGAATGGTGATATCAGAGTATGTCTCGACCCAATGCACCTGAATCGTGCCGTACGCCGAGAACACTACAGGATTCCAACTGCCGAAGACATAGCTGCCCAGATGAATGGTATGAAATATTTCTCTACTCTCGATATGTCTTCAGGTTTCTATCACATAATTCTGGACGAGTCAAGCTCCAATGCATGCACATTCAACAGTCCTTTCGGAAGGTTCTGCTTCCTCAGATATCCGTTTGGTATCCGATCCGGACCGGAAGTATTCCAAAAAAAAGTCATGGAAATATTTGGGGATATTCCGGGTGTCAGTGTTGTTTTTGATGATCTTGTCGTGGCTGGTGCAACACTAGAAGAACATGACAGAGCACTCGAAAAAGTATTTCAACGAGCGCGCGAGTACAATGTAAAATTCAATAAAGACAAGTTTCAATTTCGTGTCACATCTGTTAAGTTCCTAGGACACGAGTTGAGCGATCAGGATCTTAAGCCAGATAGAAACAGAGTACGTGCTATCGTCGAGATGAGCGAGCCGACGAACAAAGAAGAGTTACGACGATATTTGGGCATGGTGACTTACCTTTCCAAATTTATTCACAAATTATCGGAAACTACAGCACCACTTCGTTTGTTACTCAAAGAGGACATCCCATGGCATTGGGACGAACCTCAAAGAAAAGCGATAAGTGTACTCAAGAAGCAAATGTGCGAAGCGCCCGTACTGAAGTTTTACGATGTAAACAAAGAAGTGACCATTCAGAGTGATGCATCGAAGAACGGGCTAGGCGCATGCCTTATGCAAGAGGGGCATCCGATAGCCTACGCGTCAAGGACACTCACTGAAACAGAAAAACATTGGGCGCAGATCGAGAAAGAGCTATTGAGTATTGTGTACGCAGTGGAACACTTTAATCAAAACACATATGGCCGACGGGTGACAATACAGACAGATCACAAACCACTCATTCCCATAATGAAGAAAGAAATGAACCAGGTCACTCATCGATTACAACGAATGATTCTGAAATTACTTAAGTACGATCTCAACGTTACCTACGTGGCAGGAAAATATCTATTTCTAGCAGATACCTTGTCACGAGCCTTCCTAGAGGATCCTATTGAGGATGATCCAGAGATGAATGTTGTAGTGCATTCAGTGGCACGACACCTAGCAATAAGCCCACAAAAACAGGAAGTAACACGAAGAGCAACTAAAAACGATCCAACCTTACAAAACGTTTTGCAGTATCATTTCGAAGGATGGCCAAACTACATCAAGGATATTGATCCCTACGCAAGACCCTACTGGAAATTCCGTGGCGAGCTCTCGGAATCAGATGGATTGCTATTCAAGGGTGAGAAACTTGTAGTTCCAGTATCTATGAGACCCAAGATGCTAACATCAATACATGAAGCTCATCAAGGGATTGAAAAATGCCTAGCTAAAGCTCGTTTGGTAATCTATTGGCCAGGCATGACACAAGAAATTCAAGAAATGATACAGAAGTGTACCACGTGCGAAAAGTTTCAAAAACAAAACCCTAAGGAACCTCTTATTTCACATCCAATACCAGAACGACCATGGCAAATGATAGCTTCCGATGTACTCGAGTTTCGAGGAAAATCGTATGTTGTCATTGTGGATTATTTCTCAAAATGGCTAGAACTTGAACCACTAGAAGGTAAAACTGCAGGTGATTTAATTCAACAGATGAAAATAGCCTTTTCGAGACATTGCATAGCAGAAGTTCTACGCGCAGACAATATGCCGTACAACAGTGCAGAGTTCAGACGTTGGGCTAGTGACTGGGACATTCAAATAATAACCTCTAGTCCCAACTACCCACAGTCCAATGCAATGGCGGAACGTGCGGTTCAAACTGCCAAGCGAATGCTGAAGAATAATAATACCCCCATTCACGGCTTGTACAAATCTCCGCCACAGCTGTTGATGAGCAGGAGCATCCGAACCAAGATTCCAAGTACAACCAAGCAATTGGAACCAAGAATAGTGAACTTGCAAGTAACAAAGGATAATCTCAAGAATCGTCAAGATGTACAGAAGAAGTATTATGACAGAAGTGCACATCCTCTTAATCCGCTGCAAGTTGGTGACAGTGTTGTACTTCGAAAGGATGGAGTATGGACAAAAGCAGTCGTTCGTCAGAAACACAACACGCCTAGATCATACATTGTGGTTACAGAAGACAACGCAGTGTACCGGCGCAATCGATGTGACCTTCGACCGTCTGCCAACCCACCGCCTATTTTGCAACCGCTAATCCAACCTCCATTCCGGTCTGAAGCCGATAACCATCCAAGTCACAATAGCTCCCACCCACATCCAAGTCTGATTACAGATTCGCCTGAGCCGCTGGAGTTGCCAGAAGATACTTCACAAGACCAGTCCAGGGCTAGCCGATCACAGGAATCTCCGTGCATTAGGCCTACTTTGCCGAGACCTCAGCGAGTGAAAGTGATGCCCAACAAATTTCGTGATTATGTTCTTGATATTTAGGCTTAACTGATGATATCTTAAAAGTCTACATTTAGTAGAGCCGCAGTAGTTTAGTGTCATCTAAGAATCTTATCTTTACTTAATTTTCAATATAAAAATCAGTTAACTATGTCTTAAGATGAAGATGGCTGCCGACCCAAAGTTCGCGTCTTCATCGCTCCGTATTTTATTTTATTTTGTCTCGTAAAACTCGTGTTACATAAATTTGAACCGTACCAGAATGTAAGTGAAGTTTTTGTGCACTGTCGCTTCTATGGATTACCCGTCGAACATCTAATGGTAAGCACAAAATGTAACATTTCATCATTTACCATGTGCCTCAGTTTCGCGTCGGGTTGTTCGCCGCATGGTTCCTCCCCCGTTCGAGGCCATGAAAGTACATGGACCGGTCCAAGAACAAGAAGGGTCGTAGCCATCACAACACGTGCCTTGCGATGTCCGAACACATTGGGCGCGGTTGCCATGCTTCTCATTGGACTGTCGGGTGACGTAAGCTTAAACCCAGGGCCAAAGTGTGATGTGAGAGCAGATAACCATCTACGCGCGGGTGCTGAGACGGTGTAACACTGTTCTGTATGAATGCTAGGAGTATCGCGCGGGTGCCGAAAAATTAGCGGAATTCAACATGCACTTTGCTGAGAACAGTGAGGCAGATATCGTGTGCGTGACTGAGACTGGCTCCACGAAAACATCCTAGAAAATGAAATACTCGATGGTAGCCAATACACTGTACATCGCCAAGACAGGAAGCTTCATGGCGGACACTTAGCGAAGATCCAGCAAGGGGGTGGGCGTGCCTGGGGAGGGGGTCCTCACAGCTGTCAGCAGCAAGCTAAGGTGCCGTCGCATAGAGAGGCTACTAATGTAAACAACGAGATTGTATGGGTTGAAGTCTCCCTTTCTAAAAACTGCAACCTGTATGTTGGATGTGCCTATCTCCCGCCTAAACCACCGGCTACTGCTGTAGAGGAACTTCACCTGTCAGTGTCTCGTATTCAGCGTCTCGCTCGCCCTCAAGGACAACATTGTGCTCTGTGGTGATTTTAATTTCCCTGACATCAACTGGCAACCCTGCGCAGACTGTCCTGAAGTATTGTCGCCAACGATAAGTGGTGTTACCAACAAAGAAGTGGCAACCGACTTCGTTGATATTCTAGGCGAACTGACCTACAGCAGCAGGTACACTTTCCTACTAGACAAAACAAAACTACCTGGACCTTCTATTTACAAACAACGCGGATTTCTCTGTGACGGTCAGTCAAGCGGAAGCAGCTGTTCAGTCAGACCACTTGGCATTTCAATGCACCATTACACCACCGAATAAGCGTTATTACACTCACAAGGCCAAACAGCAAACAAAATTAAATTGGAACAAAGCCCGATCTAGCTAAACTAAACAACCTGTTGTGGAACTCTCACTGGGAATGTATGAACGAGACTGATGATTTGAATGAAATGTGTGATACGTTTTATGCTTTGTTGGATAACGCGATAATAGACTCTGTTCCTACTGTCAAAATAAACGCAACGAAATATCCGGCCTGGTTTGACCGTGACGTCATTGATGAACTGAAAAATAAAAATCGTGCTTTCAGGCTATGGAAACGGACCAAACAGCTATGCCATAGAGTTGAATTCCAACAAAAAGAACAACATTTAAAAAAGCTCCTTGAACTGAAACGTAAACAATATTTAACCAAAGTCGATACTGAAGTGTCAAAAATCCGAACTTACTTTGGGGGTACATCAGGCGTAAACAAAAACTAAACGGATACCGATTGATGTAGAACACAATGGGACCAAAGCATCTGGTATCGGCGCGTGTTGCCACCTGTTCTCAAATTACTTTCGGTCTACGTTTCAGCCAAAATCCGATGAAACTTCGCCACTACCTGATGTCCCGGTTTTCTGCGACGAATCTCTTTCGCTTTTCACAATCGCAAAGGAAGACGTTGAACGAACTCTTAATGACCTTGTAAATAACAAATCTCCCGGCCCGACCTCTATCCCCATAAAAAGTGTTAAAGCATTGTCGCAAGGCGTTGGCTCTCCCCCTAACAACACTATTCAACCATTCCCTGAAAACGGTACATGTCTAGTCGCTGGAAGAACGCCAACGTCAGTCCGGTACGAAAGAAAGGCAGTCCTTACAAGGTAACTAATTACCGACCTATATCACTCATATCCATGCTCTCCAAAGTATTTGAAAATACTTGTACACAAAACCATATACCACCACGTAAAAAAATCAAATTGCTCCCGAACAACATGGATTCGTACAAACGACGTTTCAACAGTGACTACCTAGCTGAATTCAACCGATCTAACCAGTAACATCAATAATAAACAGCAAGTTGACACAATATACACGGATTTTTCCAAGGCCTTTGATAGCGTCGATCACAGGCTTCTCCTCATAAATTAAGGGGCTATGGCATCTGCGGGCCCAAATCTTCAAACTTCTGTCGAGCTACCCCCAGTGAACGTACCCAAACAGTTGTGATGGATGGAATCAAGTCGGACACCGAAAAACGTCTCATCTGGAGTACCACAGGGGTCTATCTTAGGCCCTTGCTGTTCACATTTTATGTAAACGATATTCCCAAATGTTTTAAATCATCCAAGGGGCTAATGTATGCAGATGATTGAAAATCTATCTCCCCGTCAATAAACCGCAAGACTACTCACTTCTTCAAAGTGATGTTGATAATTTTAGTTAAATGGTGTTCTTTGTGGAAACTTGATCTTAACGTCTCGAAGGTAAAGTGATAAAACCCATACAAATAAAACGAAAAACACCCGTATTCTTTCAATACGCGATTGATGGTACAATGCTGGACAGGGTGCAGTCGATGAGTGACTTGGGTGTTACGATGACCAGTGACCTGTCATACAACAAGCACATCGACTCTATTAGGCCTCGGGCTTTTAAACTTCTTTGGCCTCATTAGACGCAATTGGTTTACACCCAAATTCCATAAATCAACGAATAGACTGTTTGTATGTCGCTCTAGTGAGGCCCCAAATTTAATACGCCAGTGTGGTGTGGAACCCGCATCATAAAACTAAAATAGAAACCCTTGAAAAAGACAGAAAAGATTTATGAAACTAATGTGCATAAAATCGAACATTGAGTATCATAGGAATGAATATCTCAGTCTTTGCGATAGCAGTAGGATGCGTTTCGCTCTTTAGCAGAGCGCAAGATAGCAGATATGGTTTTCTTGTATAAAATCTTAAATAATTATGTTGACTCTCCACTTCTAGAAAAGCTTAATCTCCATGTTGCACCACGTGTTACTAGGAATCAGAGCACATTCTATCCACAAAAAGTAGAATAGACGTTTGTAAATATTCATGTATGAACAGGCTGCAAGAAACTTATAACAGTCTATCAATCTTAAACATAGACCCAAAATCTTAATTTTAATACTCTTGCAAACATTTAAATCTGTTTTACAAGACACTATTGTTGACAAACTAAACACACACACTCACGCACGCACCTACACACACACACACACACACACACACACACACACACACACACACACACACACACACACACACACACACACACACCACACACACACTCACACACATTCACATAACCAACACAACCATGAAATAGTAGTATATGCCTTGAATATCAATACAAGTGATGTATGTTTTCATGTTCCACATTTATGATTATATTTGTTAGTTCTTAAATTGTTAATTGATAAGTTCATATATTATATTTGCACTAGTGGAATTATTTTCTGTTGCAATAAAGACTTAATAATAATAATAATAATCGCCTTTAAAAAAAAAAAGGGAGATGTCACATCTAGGAACTTTACTTATTTATCTAGAGAGTAGGTTGGTACTACTGCTTGCTTAATTCTGATTGGTTCCCGCCTAACGGAAATGTATCACTGCTGTTTGCCTATCATGGACGCTGATTAGGTCCGGTGTATTTACCAATAAACATAATCCGTAAACATCCTAATTGTGAGTGGTTATTAAATACATTATAGTTCCTTCCTATCCTCACAAGACGTAGGCACTGTTGCACTTCTGCCCTCGTCACCACGAAGCGAAACCACCACTTCATCCCCTACGTACTCATGAACAGTAGACAGCGAAGTACTACACTCCCCACCTAGCAGTGACACCCCCAAGGCATCCACTACTTCCTCATGAGCGGCTTCACCACCCTCTTTACCTAGCAGTGACACCCCCAAGGCATCCACTACTTTCTCGTGAGCGGCTTCACTACCCTCTTCACCTAGAAGTGACACCCCCAAGGGGCATCTCCAATATCCTCGTGAGCAGTTTCACTACCCTCTTCACCTAGAAGGGGACGCCCCCACGGCATCCCCTATATCCTCGTGAGTAGTTCCACTACCCTCATCATCACCAAGAGACACCAATACATCCCCTATATCCTCGTGAGTACAGATACCATAGAACATCCCCCCTCAATCTCAGAACTAAAAACCCAAACAGAAATTACCTTGTCATTGCTATAAGTTGTCCCCGAAATGTCACTACCCTTAACCACAGGAACCCAAACCCTAGAAAAAAACCTTGTCATTGCTATTAGTGGTCA
This sequence comes from Sweltsa coloradensis, assembly GCA_024449915.1. Classification (NCBI taxonomy): domain Eukaryota; kingdom Metazoa; phylum Arthropoda; class Insecta; order Plecoptera; family Chloroperlidae; genus Sweltsa; species Sweltsa coloradensis. The sequence continues at coordinate 17,703 of JAMZAV010002846.1, read as the reverse complement.
CCGAAATGTCATCCCCTTAAAACTCAGGACAAAAACCTTAGAATTTCCCTTTTTCATTGCTGTTAATCGTCACCCAAACGTCACTACCCTTAACCACAGGACACAAAACCTTAGAAATTACCTTGCCATTGCTGTTAATCGTCACCGGGGGAGTCACTACTCGCAACCACAGGACACAAAACCTTAGAAATTACCTTCTTATTATTGCAAACAGTCGGCACCTCAGTGCTACTACTTTCCACGACAGGGCGCTTCAACGGTGTAAACGGCACAGAAGAGGGTAACGTGGGGGGACGCTAGGTATTAACGACACAGAAGAGGGACCCTTGTTCGATGAAACAAAAAACAGGTGCTTTCCGATGAGCCTCAAGAGATTTCAGTTTGACACAGTCTCTTTTAAAATGACCCAACTCTCTACAATAAAACACGTGACCTGATTATCCAAATTACGCTGTTTCTGGCGTTGATAACAACCCCATTGGATAAAAATTGTTGTTTATTTGTCCAACCACTCCGCTGACTCTGATCTCCGCCCTGTTGGCTTGAAACAAAATTTTGCTGCACATCACCCCGCTGTGCTGTACTTTCCCCATACTTCACTTCTAAGGGACTGAACCTCCTTAACGAAGACGCCACCATGTCCGTTAACCCTTTTATGGCTGATAACATGCCATCCTTCCCCCCTTCCCGCGGGCATAACTCCCTGAACAGGAGCAACCAACATCGCACTCCTCGCCTCCTTCTCCTTTTGTAGCAGTTTGCAGATCCATCTAAAGGGCCCGCGCTGCCTTCAACAACTCCTCCGCAGTTCTAAAATTTTTATTGATCAAGTGCACTTTCAAATCAGGCAACATACCCTCGAAGCCCCAACGAGTCCTCCCTCATGCTGCACCTCCTTCAACCTCATAAACACGCCTAATTTAGCCAAAACATAGTGTACTCCCCTTTACCTTTCTGCTGGACTCTCTGATTTAACAAACCAAAGTAATGCTTAAGCCTAGGCATCCGATCCTCGGCATCATCCTCCTCCTTGTAATAAGCCCTCGATGTAAAAAGTGGCACGGAATTCATCTTCTCCCATTAAAGTAATCCCTTCTATCCTATCGCTGTCAATATAGCTCATAAAACATAACAAATTATGTTTAAGGTCAACCACTTCGTTGAAAACCCACTCTAACACACGTAGAAAACCCCTCAATCCATTTTATACCCTTTTATACAAATGCAATCATATACAACCAAGGCGCCACCACCATGTCAAGTTGAAGGTTGATTAGCCCTTGGTATAGATGTTTAAATTACCAAAGTAACTATTGTTTTGGGGAACGCAGTGTTTGTTTGTTACATAGATATCTCCCAACAGTGACCAATCGATAGGTATTTAATGGGGTGGTTTTCTAGGCATGAAAAGAGAGGATCATCCACAAACAAGAACACATCTCAACAAAAAAGGAGCACTTGATTTTAAACCCCAATCATCTAATTTGCCTGTTAAGTTAAGCTTATCATTTTACCTGATTGAACGTTGATTCGAAACCCCCATGTAGTGAGTGACTTGACCTATGCATATGGAACCGTTTCTTACTTTAAGTCCCCCCCCCCCCCCTGGTTTGGTCCTGGATCCCGGACTCAGTCTCGGGCGTGGAGTGCAGATGTTCTACCTTCTTCTGATTCTTGCCCCTTGACGGCTAATCCATTTGATACCGATGTTTCCAATCACGCTAATAATTTCTTTCTTTTCAAAAAAATTCTTTTTCAAAACACCATTTTACTTGCTTCGAAGACGACTTTTTCGTTTGGGTCGATTTAAAAATCCCCCCTAAAATGGGGTTACGCCTCCCCAAATCACCCAGTTGATTCAAAGCCCCAAATTAATTAGCAGTAATTGCAGTGCGAAATTTCAAAGTCAGCACATGTGCCACTAAGTTCCCCCAGACAGAGCCCGTGCGATCTATTGCTAGTCACAAGCTTAAACCCGCAATTTAAATAACCTGTATTGCCAAAAAATAAAAATAAAGTGAAAAAAAATCCATCTGTCAGCAACCAGTACGCAAACATGCCGCATGGTCTTGCAGCAACAAGACGACCTCCTTATATTGTGACATCGTAATAAAAAACTATCTTGCACAAGCAATAACAATGAAATTTTACCAGTGACAAGGGGAGAAAAACCCCCAAAAATGACAAATTCTTTCTCCAAAATTGAACTATTGATTGGTATTTCTTAAGTCTCATATTTATGCAACTTGGCTAACAAGACGAAGGGAGGGACTAAGGGGTGAGCGGGGGACAAGGGGGGGACGGGCCTGTGCTGGTCAGAACCAGCCACAAGCGTATGGGAGGGAAGGGGTTCCCCACGTCGTGGTCGTCTCCGTCTGTGTCATAAATCCGTCCGTGTTGTCATTGTCGTCGCCGCCGGGGGAGAGGGGAGATGTTGTGTCACATTTAAGAAATGCATGAGCAATCGATAAATGTTTACAGGTTTCTGGTCCCAAATCGCTTTGTTTTGTGTAACCCTAATTTAGAGTCTCCCTTTTTAGTATTCGTTTGGGCTCTGGAGTAATATTACGTCATGGTGGTTGGTGTCAGCGTGATGGCAGAAAAAAAGTCGGGCCTTCTCCAATGACACAGGTTGGAGTTGTACGAGATATTCTATTCCCTGTTTTTATGAACAAAATTTTTTCATGTGGTGTTTTTTCCGGACTGTTGGAAAACGGCAAACGTGGCCCCCATATTAAAATCAGGTGACAAAGAAACATTTTTAATAACTATAGACCTATTTCACTTCTTCCCATTTGTCCACGATTTGTGAGAGAATTATTCACCAGCGACTCCAACTTTTACACTACCACACCTGTCGCAAATTAAAACACGGATTTCTACCAGGTAATTCCTGTCAGACCAACTTAGTGATGTTACAACAAGAGGCAATGTCTGCTGTGGAACCCGGAGAGCAACTCGATGTTGCATTCATCGATTTTGCGAAAGCTTTCGATTCGGTGAGTCAAGGCATCTATTGCACAAGATCGAACATCGCTTCGGAATTCAGGGTAATTTCCTTGCTGTCATTGCCAGCTTCCTTAAAAAACCGTCTTCAACGCGTCGTCATCTCTGGGTCGAATCCGGTGGGTCAGTGTGACCTCTGGGGGCCCCCAAGGAAAGTGGTCCTTGGGCCCTCCCCTTCACACTCTTCATGGATGTATGCAAGACTTCCGTGACTCCTGGATTTGCGACTTCCTGTTGTATGCTGAACGATTGCAAACTCATGAAACGCATTCGGGATGCAAGTGATGTAAATCATTGCTTCAACGCGGACTTGACTTGTTTTAACGCTGTGCTCCGACTGGGGAAATGATCCCGAACCCCAGGAAATGTTCAATACTGTCTATAAAAATCTCCGTCGTGTCCCCCTTCTCCATGACTATCAATTTGGGTGGTGAAGTGATTCAGCGTGTTGAGAAGCAGCGTGACCTGGAAATGACTGTGGATGGGAAACTACTGTTTGTAGATATATTGATACAGTCCCCCTCCGGGCCATGCGTCTTCTTGGAATGATGTACCGTTTCAAACCCAATTCGTGAGTCATGGCCCTTCGAACCTACTTCACTGCCATGTGTGCTACCCGTCGTTGAATATGGTTCTGTAATTTGGCTATGTCTGCTCCGTCAAATCTGAAGAAGTTGGATCGTGTTATGTCTTTTTTTTTTTCAATTGTTAACATCGAGTTACAAAATTTCAGAACACTTCAAAACCTGAAATTATGTCTTCTCTCAATTTATGCTCCTAACCAGTCGTCGTTCTCTGGCCGATTTTAAGTTTTTTTCATAAAATTTGTTAATGGGAATCTTCGACCTCCATTAATCCAATTTTTTTTTCCCTACATGTCCCTTCCCGCCAAACCAGATCGACTCAACTGTTTCATTACCTATTCCTCGCCGGAAATCATCAAACGCTCCCTCTTCTATCGGCTACCCTTCACCTACAATTTACTTGCCCCCAACCACCCTAGACATTTTTGCAAACCAGCGTGAGTTCATAACGAACGTAAAACCCCTTGTTAGCCAGGGTTAATTTTTTCTATTTAATTTTTAATTTTAATTTTAATTTTAATTTTAATTTAATTTTAATTTTAATTTTTTTAATTTTATTTTTATTTTATTCTTTCTTTCTTTCTTTCTGTTTTTGCTATGACCTATCATTCATTGTTCATGCATTCATGTATTTCGATTCGTATTTCCTCTGTTATCATGTTTGGTTTAAGTTAGTAATAAGTTAGTTAGTAATGTTTATTATGTTTATCACGCGCAATGTAAGATGGCCTATGGCTGTATTTGTGTCCCAGTTTGAATAAATAAATAAATAAATAAATCAAATGCTCGGCGTCTCTTAGCGTGATAAATTGTGCAATTGTTTTGTGTCAATGAATTTGTGAGCATGAAAATAAATTTGGAGTTAGCTAAGAACTGACCATTTTGTGGGGGGGAAAAGTAATTTTCCCTTAAAAATGCATGGTAACTCTTAAACAGCCATGGGCTTTATCTCATATTATGTAACACCTTGTGCAGTGGACGCTAGTTGAGTAACCATCAAAGACAACAATAGCAGCCATAATGTTTAGTAACGTACCTACGATATACTAGGAAAAAGCTTAAAATCCCGCCGCGTTGTTGGAGGAGCGTAATTGGTTGGGTGCATTGAGCTGCCATGTGTTATGCGGATTTTCTGTTTTTTCTGTGGAAAAATCATTACTAAGTTGAATTTTTTAAAAATTAAATTAAATTAAATAAAAAATTAACTTTAAATTTATTATTTTTTTTAAAAAAATTGTAATTGTTAAAAAAATAAAAAAAAATCGTAAAATTGCGATTTTATAAAAAAAATAATTTCTCGATTGCGCTCAAATTTAACACAGAATATTAATTCATACAATAAGGGTTCTATGAAAAAACATTACAATAGGATAAAGCATGTAGGTTAAAAGTCAAAGAATTGTTTTAAAAAAGAAAAAAACTCGTAAAATTTCGATTTTCATGAGGAATATTTTTTCGATTACGCTTAAAATTTTACACGAATATCTTAATTTTCATAAAATTTAAGGTTCTGTGAAAAAATCATTAAAATCGGATAAAGCATGTAGGAGTTATAAGTCGAAGAAATTTTTTTTAAAATTCGAAAAAAATCGTAAAATTGCGTTTTTTATGAGAAAAATTTTTCCCATTTCGCTCAAAAACGTGGCAGTTCTAAGTTCAGAGATTTCGAAGGCCTCCATAAATTTCATCACAAACGGAGTATCGGTTTTTGCCGGAATCGTGTTAACAGACACACAAAAATACAGAAAAAAAAAAAAACTTCCGGTTTTTTCTCCCGTGTAGTGAAATGGAATCTTCGCTTCGCTCGCTACGCTCATCCAATTATATAAGCACACATGTCGACATAATTATGTTGATTTTTCATGTCATGGGGTTCTATGAAGAAGGGCCGCCACCATCAATAACTTGTTGAATGTATCCAGTTGGCTATTCTGTTGGGATTGAATCTCTACTATTCATTATATACATTCCATATTGCATTTATGCTAAGCCGCTAAGACAGACTTGTTCGCCTTTCACTGGAATCCCGTCGAATCGAAGATAGCCGGGGTTGCTGGCACACATAGTTCATACATTAAAACGTTGCAATATCCATCTTCTTCAGCTTTGGCTGTCTCTTTCTTGTCTTTCATTGGATGATTTAATGTGTTGCTCTCTTGTCTGGTGGTATGATATTTTGAGTAAGTGCTTGCTAGTTCTGTTTATATCGGGCAAATATAGGCATTGATGAGACCCAAATGCTCTCTGAGGTTCATTCATACCCCGAGGTCTTGACTTAAGGCTTTTCATCAAAATCTGTTAAATGACAAGATCAGATGAGAGACCTGCCCAGTACCGGTCGATTTCGCATCACATGAAAGCCATTTTAAAGGGAAATTTTGTTGTATCAGGATATTCGAGCTTGTATATATTTGAAGGTAAAATCAGCACTTCTTGTATAAACGTGTATACCTTCTGGTGCAAGAAGGTACCATTTCTGAAACAGATTGCAGATGCAGAATCCATTTTTCCGTCCGTTCGGCTTTAATTTAAACTTTTTCATTGTGTATAGCCCTACCATGTCCATGTATTGCAATAATAACTTTTAAGTTCATGATTCTGTGAAGATTCTTTTAATCCCCGCAATCTTTCTTTGAATGAATCAAAGCTTCAGATGAATTTGCATCACCAGCAGAAATAACTCCTCCCACAAGGTCTTTAAATATTACGCTCAGTATTAAAATCTTCATCGTCAAACTACATGCTACCTAGGCTGTTTTGTTTTCTTAAATGGTGGGGAAAATTGAATTCTTTTTAAAAAAGCACTGCTTTAGAGCTGAATCAAAAATGAAATTGACTCCAATAGCTCGGGTATACGAATTTCCATTGAGAATATGTCCGACCCGCATTTTTAGCATATTGTCTCAAAAAATTTATTTGATTTTCCCGAACCAGCCTTCAAATGCCCAATTGCTCCCAAAAACCTCATTTGCAGATGGGAAACCCCCTAGTTTTTAACACTAAATTTACTATTGGTCACTCTATCTGGGTTTATTGTTTATTATGGTCATAGCTTTCCACCATAGTGACTGATCGAAAGTCACAACTGGAGGGAACTTAATCGAATAATTTTTAGCTAGGTTTGTTAAGAACAAGATCTCTCATTATTGACCTCTAGTGACCCCTGTGTTCTGTGTGATGAATCTATATCACCTTCTACAATATTTGTCAACATAAGCTATAAAAACTTTTATTCGAATCCAAACTCGACTAGTTTGGGGTTGCATTAAAAAAATGCGTTATTTATTGAGTTTTAATTAGAGTCCATATAAAAAATCCTAGTCGTCGGATTTTTGCGGATTTTGACTATGTTAAAGAGGATTTTTTTCTGAAGAAAATGATACCAAATACACTAAGTTGCAATTTGTCCTGGGTCTAACCGAAATGGCCAGGATCAGTAGTAGTAGCAGTAGCTATAGCAGTAGCTAGCAGCAGCTAACATCCTTACAGTGATTTTGGGGCTTTGTTTTCAAGCCATTTTTTCACCAAGAAGGGAATGTTTCGTACCCCAACCAAATTTAGCATGTGTTGTCAGGTATTTAAATTCCCTTGTTTTTGATAGTTTTTAAGTTCACATCACGTTTCATGACGGCTGGGTGACACCTCAAAATCACCCTAACTCTGCTTGCTGTATAAGGGGCTTGAGTGTGTAGCGCACCGCGGCTTGGCTGCGGCGTCCTAATGGGCACCTAGATGTCATCAATGTTCAGCCTAGTACATATTCTGATAGGAACCTTATATGGCAGCCTTCAAAAAGGGATGTTGAAAGGTGCAAGGTCACTCTTAAAGGTGCGAATAGACTAATAGTATTTTTTATTTCATTAGGTAGAGCATTGAACATTTTTAGCTATTATTATGTGGGCTTCTCTGTGCCAACTAAATGTTTCAGCTGTTTATGTGTAGGTTTTTAAGTGCTCCTATTTGATGAGAGTGCACTTCACTGTTAGGGTGAAATTTTTGCATTTCTTTTAACATGCATGATGCATGAAATGGATGTAATACCTGGTACTGTTAAGTAGGAATGTTCTTGGCCCAACAACCCATTATGGCTCTGACTATCTTTTTTTTCGAAAATACTCGATTTTCTGTTGTACAATTTTTCCCCAGATCAGTACTATACCATATTTCAGTATAGAGTACACATAACCTTAGTATGTGAGAGGATTGTTTTTGGTCACAGAGATGGCGTATTTGACGAAAGGCATAGCTAATAGATTTAAGTTCTTCACATATAACATCTTTTTGACTTTTTTTTCTTTCTCGATTTTTAATGGGGAAACACTCCCGTAGGTGTAATTGATATTATTTACTACAATTCAGAAATTAAAAAAGTCCCGGTTGGGGCGGACTTTTTATTTTAAAATTGTTAGTAAATAATATCTATTTTGACTGTTCCACTTGAGGCATTGAATCAATTTCTACACCAAGGGACTTGATAAAAATTGGACAAATTACATTGCAAATATTTCAATACAAATTTAAATATATGTCATCAATTTGCTAACGGCTAGCAGTAAAAAGAATCAACCAAATACAAAAATCGTAAAAAAAAAAAAAAAACGGCACCCAAAGCTCTCTTTCAAAAGTCTTCGGCTGTGATGCTGTGAGATATAGAAGTTGAGCCAGCTTTTATTTTTCTCCCTAGTTTCGCTTTGAAAATAAGTAAAATCATTTCGGGCCCGTTGACGAGCGCCAAGCCAAAAGATTTTTGTGGTAAAAAAGTAAAATTTTTAAACTCGAAATCATAAAAAAATCTTGGCCATGAACCAAATTCAATGGCCAAGCCATTTTTTTATGATTTCGAGTTTAAAAATTTTACTTTTTTTTTACCACAAAAATCGTTGGCTTGGCGCTCGTCAACAGGCGAAATGATCTTACTTATTTTCAAAGCGAAACTAGGGAGAAAGAATAAAAAGCTTGGCTCAACTTTTATATTCACAGATTCACAGCGAAAAAAACTTTTTAAGGAGAGCTTGGCTGCCGGTTTTTTTTTTTTTTTTTTACAAATTTTTGTATTTGGTTGGATTTTTACATCTTTTTGTTGTTGGTTTGCTTTTAAGGTGTGAATGGTGGACTTTGAATGTTTTAAATTTGTTTAGTTCATAGTTGTTTTTTGACATTTTTTGGGCCCACTGTTCCCCCAAAGTTTCCCCTTGTGTTTTAAGCACTAGATATTTAAAATGGTGAAGAGCAGTTCTTGAGTAAGTTACTTTAAAAAAGTAACTTTTAAAAAAGTTAAGGTTATTTGCCTTTAAAAGTAACTTTTAAACGTAAAAAGTTCCTTGTCCTTGTTGTTAAAAGTTCTTCATTAATAGTAATTTTACAACGTTAAAAAGTTACTCCCGCAAAAAAAAAGAAAACGCATTACCGAAAAAGTTACCAAAAATTTGTACCAAATTACTACGCCTGAGCAATTACGCGTTTTGATTTTGTCCTTGACGTTAAAAGTTACCTTAAAAGTTACTTTAAAAGTTACTTTTGGAAATATTGTCGGGAGGAGGGGCAGTTTAAAGAAATGACAAACAGGGACTTCTTACCCCCAAAAAGATTAATTATTGAAACATCAACAAACTTGTCTCCAGTTACATTTTTTTCTTCGAGGAGATAAACTTTTTATAATTATTCCATGGTAGGAGATTCGGAACAATTGAGTCCGCCATAAGAAAAATAACAACATGCACCAAATAAGTTAACTGTCAAAAAATGCAAAACACGAGAGACACAATAAGATGAAGGCGTATGCAGACCGGTACGTGCCCCGATGACTGGTGTGACAGAAATGAATGGTGGTTTTGTTGAAATGGTCAACATCTACGACGGTCGTGCCAACTCTTCCATACAGCCCAAACAAACCACTAATATTGCTTTCAGGTATCATTTAACCCGCTAAACTATGCGGGCGGGCGCCGGGCGGGTCCCCAGTTATATAATATGAATTCTAGGAATCCAACTAAGAAAGGGTGGGTGGGGTTGTTTTTGAGGATTTTTGACCGGAAACAGCCGCATTGCGAGAGTGATTTGCTGTTTGGGATAATTTTAAAAAGTATAGTCTGTTTCAAAAAATAACTTTTGATTTTTTTTAAAAAGTTCTTCATTAAAAGTTAACTTACAACGTTAAAAGTTACTCCCGCGAAAAAAGTAACGCATTACCGAAAAAGTTACCAAAAATTGTTGGATGAGCGAAGCGAAGACTTCAATTTCACTGACCCCCAAAAAAATTTAGCTCGGGTGTTTTTTTTTGTTTGTTTGTTTGTTTTTGTTTTTTTTTTGTTTTTCTGTCTGTTTGTTAACTCTCTACCAGGCAAACGGCATATCCGATCTTGATGAAAATTTGACAGGACCTTCGAAATCTCTGAACTTAGAGGTGTATTGTTTTTGGGTACAATCGAGAAAATATTTCTCAAGAATATCGTACTTTTACGATTTTTTCCGATTTTAGTGCGATATTTTCGTGACATTTGGGCCAATTCTGACCAAACGGGTGGGGCTACAATGTTCATATTATACATGGACATTAAGGTTATGGTGATGTAGTACCTTTTGAAAGAAAAAGTTGAAAAAGTTAGCCAGAATCCATAGAAATAAAGCTTTATAATAAGTTTTTTGATTTTTGTGCGATATTTTCGTGCCATTTGGGCCAATTCTGACCAAACTGGTGGGGTTACAACGTTCATATTATACATGGACATTAAGGTTATGGTGATGTAGTACCTTTTAAAAGAAAAAGTTTTAATAGTTAGCCAGAATCTATAGAAATAAAGCTTTTATATAAGTTTTTTACAGTAAATAATACCAATTGACAGGTAACAAAAGAAACTTGACAACAATCAGCTACAATGCGTAGGCAGCAAAACAAAGAACTTGCAAAAGTAAAGATATCCCATGCAAACTAAAATTTTTAAGAAGCTCATCCATCAACGCGGCGGGACTTTAGCGTTTTCCTAGTTGTTAAAACAATTAATGCTTTAAAACACGTGACACGGCACATACAGGTAGAACCTGCACAGTTATTGGCTTCTTCTGCAGTTCAGCACAGTATTTTCGGATATTTCATGGGAAAACTATTCCCCGATTCTTAAAAATGTAATTTAATGATTCTTTGTTATAGGAAGCAAACTTCACATATTACACAAATTGGAAAACCATAACATCCTACAATCAATAACGATTTTCAAAGGATATTTCGCGTTTCTTTGCGTCGCTCATCTTGACAGCTGCAGATTGACTTAGTTGACTTTGGAATTAAGAGACTTTTCTTAACAGAACTGTAACGTACGTCTACTAGTGTAAAAAATTAAAAAGAATCTCGGGTCGTGGTAAAAATTCAAGCCCCACGTTGGGCGCCAAATTGTAACGGATCAGACCCTGTTGTTGCCCGGATCAGGAATCTGGTTACTAATTACCTAGAAGTTTTACTAGCTCAATAGAAAATACGAAACTCTAAAAAAAATTTGATGATGTAAATTAGTCCCTAATTAATAAAAAAATCAAATGTCCTTAATTAATCAAGCCTTAATTAAATTACCTGCTGTCAGAATCTCCACTCTGCTCTGCCGTACTGGGCTCACTCATACCAGCAATAATGCTTATGACTATTGGTTTATAGGAGGATTTTGAGGAGTAAAATCTACATTAAAAATTGCATCATTAATTTTAACATACTTCAGTTCACTATTGACCATTGGACATGACAATTACAATCGAAGTTACACCCTACCTATCGAGCTCGTTAATAAATAAGGTTGGACGAACCTCGAATACCCCTCCAAAATGTGAAGCTATACATCCAATTTACCAAAATCAATGAGTTATAATTATAATGCCCACGGCATGTACTTAACCTTCGGCAGTCGTCGTCGTAATCCCAATACGTAAATGTTGTAAATTGTGAGGGCAATTCTTGAAGTTGGGGTTAGAAGATAATCCACATGGCGATGACACACGTGGTTTGATTAAGCACTGGTAATTAGTCACACTGTTTTATCGAGTATAAACACAGTTCCTTGAACACTTGATAATTATGATTGGACACAGTCTATTGATTAATACACAGTTCTTTTGATTGGTAGATTCTTGATAAATTGAAGTTCAGTTCGAAAGGTCTTGTGCCCTTGAAATTAGTTATTGTTAATTATGGTTGGTAAAATGTTTGAAAGTCTTACTGTCTGATGTAACTGTTCACAGGAATATAATCCACTGACGATAATAACCAACTTATTGCATTACTGTTGAACTGTTCTAACTGTCCAATGCTAGACACCAGTCAATTAGATTACCAGTTAATTAATTACGTGATAGCAGAGGCTTATCACTGACAACGATGAAAAGAGATGATGCTCGGCACAGTTAATTAATTACGTGATAGCAGTGGCTTATCACTGACGACGATAAAAAGAGATGATGCTCGGCACAATTAATTAATTACGAATCACTTTCAACTCGATGATCACTAATGAAGTTCCAACACGATACTTGATTCGGAATCCTACCCCGAAGCCCGGTAGGCCCTATAAAACTCAGCTAATCGCGACAATCATGGTGGTTCCGTGCAATCCGGAGAGCCCCCATCCTTCGACTCACGTCCACCCGTGGACAAAGCCACCGAACAACTCTGACGAGAACACCCCAGCTCTCCTCGAAAACACGCATATGGCCCCTCAAGTACACAACGTCGCTTCTCAGGTTCCGTGAAACAGACCAATTATATACTCTTCCGATCTCAACTTGAAACCTCTGAACCCCTGCTAAAACTACATGGACTTATGCCCTTTGTCATTCCATCCTATTGGACTCGACTCTTACTATAGACCAAAAACAACTCGCAAAAATACTGCGTAGCAGCTACTCGGAACTGAGATTAAATCAGCCATCTAGGCCGAGTGAGCAATCAACCGTGAAATCGTCACCGACTGGTAGGCGCTACCTAGTTCACCAAAACCCGCATCCTTTACAATTTTCAAGACCTCTGTCTGCAACAAGATTAGCTCCCTTTCAAAACGTTCCTTGAAAATTAATTATTTGCTCTGCACTGCGTAGCTGTATTCGAATTTTGAAAGAAATCTACCTTCGAGATGTTTCTCTAAGCTTGATCTATCCCTGGTTGTTCACTTTGATTACAATTAAATATCGATGTTAATTATAACTGAAGCTTGATTTAAGTTTCTAATTACTAATAAAAATTAAAATTGATTACTAAATAAAAATTAATATTTGATATGCAAATTCGATAGGCAAATAGCAAAAAAAAAGTTTAGTAGTGCAAATACCACACATAAATCTAGAGAAATTCAAAGATTGACAGTAGGACCTAAGTCCAGTCGCGATAGAACTATATAGAGCCAGGCTAGACCCACTCAGGAGCCGCAGATTACCGACCCCTGATCTAGAGTGTGGCTTGCAGGGAACGGCCAATACGATTAGTCTGAATTTAGTGCCAAATACTGTACCTACACTGTCATGGACTTAAGATACATTAAAAGTAGTGAACTTCAAAATTGTATTTAAAGGCATGGCGGGAGTTCCTGGAGTTTTCGAAAAAAGCTGCATGTATAAAAACACTTGAAATTTAATTGGTTTTTATTTAAAAGCAACTGCCTGTCAGTCTATTTCTGAGCGATTGCCACAGAGGTGTGGGAAAATAGATGAGAACTAGCCACCACATGGAACTACTTCAATCAAACTACGTCACTTTTCTACTAGTAGTTAACAGTCGATGACGACAAATGGCGGAAAACGTCAAAATATTAAATACGATCGAATGTTGGCGAATATTTTCGCATAAAGCAAACTCTCTTTATTGATGAGGATATTTCTGATGTGGTAGACCTAAGCCTAGGGCCTAGGCCAACAATCAGGATTGCTTAATGTTTCGATTTGAATGCCAAGGGCGTACTTACGTCTGAAAACTGTATTGTGGCCTTGGGCCTAGGCTACACTTACGTCCGTAAGGCTTAAAAAAACCATATCTCGATTAATTTCGCACGAAAATGTCAGTGACGCATGCGCAACACTTTATAGTACAATAATAAATCAAAAGTAAATCGTTTTAAATGGCAAGGGCCCTGGGCTAATATAAGGTCTGTTCCCTTGTATCCACTTTCGGGCAGTGTTGCCAATCTAGTGACTTTGTCACCATATCTAGTGTTTTTGGATTGTCATCTGGTGTCGAAAATTTCGTTTTCAGACGCAGCTGAAACTTGGTGTTTTTCAAGTCGTCTGGTGACAAATATAGTGTTTTTTTCACTTTTACTAATTTGAATTTAATATCCCATTTCCTGGCCAGCCGTGTAAATTTTACTTTTTTTTCACCTTTTTTTCGATTTATCTTCATAAATCACAAAGTGTCTCAACAAGCTTTCGAATCTACCGCCTAACATACGATGACAACAACTGATAAACGTTGATTGGCTCGGGTCCCGTCTCGGGCCGCGGAGTTTAACTTACGCAGTTCTCACAAAACGTGGGTAATCTCGTTGTTTTTTTAGGTTAAAACCACAGTTTTTTATACTAGCTGGATATACCGGTATCACAGAACTCGTTATCACCAGGTAGGGCTAGAAAAAATTGTCTTAGTTGTTTTAAAATTGTTTAGTTGTATATAGCGTGTTGACTGGTTTCACTGCGGAAGTTTTAGACTAAAATTTGATTGTACATTTATGTTATTTAACATAAAAGGACAATCTAATTTAATCTAACAATGCAATTGACATAATTCATGCACTAATGTAAAAGTGAATACAAAATAAATATTCTCTCAAAATATAATTCTGTATTTAATTTAACGTATTAAGAACCTCTTTTATTATTTAGAAAAAGTCTCAAACAGGCTGGACACGTACGTACAGTTTTGTGCACGCAAAAATATATAGGCCTACATCCCCATTTATTAGTATTTGTCCCCGTTAGTGAAGGAAAAATTAATTAATGCAATCTGGTGACAAAAGTTTAAAATAGTGTCTTTTTGAAGGACCACCTGGTGACAATTTGTGTAGCCTCGTTGGCAACACTGCTTTCGGGTGGAGGTGGAGTGTTGATTCACCTCGCGAGTGGAGTAGGTGGAGCTATTTCACCCAGTTACAAGGAACGCCTATCCTAACGAGTTCCAAAAAACAAATACGTAGCAGCCATCAGAAAACACTGGGTATTGTCTGTGTTGAGTTGTAATTTTTATGTTGGACAAGGTTCTGGATGTTTGAACGCCATTTTTATTGGCGCCTAAATTTTATCTCCACTATTAGGTTTGTTTGGTTTGCTACACGAACTTACACTTTACACTAGTGTAGGCTCAAAATGTCTAAAAAGCGTTTTTTCGTATTAAGTGTAGTGTAAGTGTAGGCCGTTTGTTTGCCTTCGTGTAGTGTAAAGTGTAGAATTTCTACACGAGCTCTAGGAGGTCGTGTAGGGTGTAGGTGTAAAAATTTAGGCGCAACATTTGAAGAGAAACAGCTTAAAACATGATGAATGACACATTCTTTCATTGACAATCCGATATAACTCCTAAAATCAATTAATAGTCTATAATTACGTATTAGAAACTGATTCAAAGTATTTTATTTGTGCACCTATGTTTTGTGATGAAGGCAAATGCGTAGGGTACTCTAACCTCAATTAGGATAAGCACTATTGAAGTTTATGTTCCAAATAGCTTTTCATCGTTCAGATAGTACACATTTTCTATCATTTTGACTCATTTAGTGCCTTCAACAGTACTGTTTGTTGTTTGGTTATGTTTTTTAGTTTGACAGGTTCGATGTGAGCGAATCTAGTGTAGAGTGTAGTTTAAAAAACGTTTGGTTATCCTGGGTTAAGTGTAGTGTAATTTGATTTCAAGGCCTACACCTACACTACACAAGTGTGCACTACACTAGGTAAACCAAACAAACCTATTGTTGCCTCTTCTTTTTGGGGAATCAGCGGCTGTGAGCCTCCCGTACAACGCCGGCGCCTAGTGTCTAGCACTAATAATCCGGCTCCAGGTTTTATTTTTACAGAGTTTAAAAACGATAGGCAGGCTTTCTTGAAGCTGCAGGTGAGGCGGGAACAGGCCCGCTGTCAGGGTGGGGCGAAGGCCGCACACTTCCCGAGACGTGAGTGACGCGCACCATTGCACACGTCATATACAGCGCACATCAGTCACACGGCACTCGTTGACGCAGTCCTGGGATCGATTGCGTCACGGCGGCGATACACCCGAACCCGGTTCCGAGCCCTTTTCGCCGGAGGCAGATAGTCCTCACCAACCCACACAGCACGGTAACGTTTCCTCAACATTAATATAAGTTTTCTATTAAACATTCGATATATCCTCACAACGTTTGGTATAGTAATTGTAACATTGATGAAATATCCAAATGTCCCGCTGCATACGAACCTCATAACGTTCATGCAACTTGTATCACAATGTTGTGTAAACGACCAGGTAACAACATTGTAAGGTGTTATACTCATGTTCATGTAACTTTGTGGTAACATTTAAATAGTAACAGGGAAAGAAACGTTACTAAACGTTGCTTTTACACTTCTTAAAAATAATGTAATAATTATGGTTGCTGCAAATATCTTTTATCGATGATTTTTCGATTATTGGATATCGATTGATTATCGATAAAAAAATTTTAATTAAATTTATTGATTAATCGGTGTCTGCGAGTATGTACTCGCTAAATTTGACGTAAGATATACTATTTGATTGTGCGTATATATTATTTCGAAACATCGATTATAAATTAAATTATATTTTCATGTATTGATATTGGAAATGGGATCATATGGTGGAACCATATAGTAATAACTCGGGTTTCAGAAATCATTTGCTAGTGCAGCAACATATTACCTTTTCACACAACTTAGGCCTAGATCAAGAAACGTACAGCACTGGCAACAAATTATGACAATTTTAACATTTTATTGAAGTCGCAGCCATGGTAGCCTATAGCCTAACAGCATGGGACCATAATCAATTTAAGGCTGATACAAACGCGCGAGCGTGGCGGGTAAAAAACGAATCAACTGCAAGGTATAGGAATAGATAGATATATGTATAAGCAAATATAGGTAACCCAAGATATGAGCTTGACACAATTCAATCACTCACTCAGCGGTATTAAAATCCTTCAGGCATTGGTCAAAAGCATTTAAACACGATCACGAATGAGAGAGGCAACGAACAAACGCACTTTCGCAATCAAATCGATGAAAATGGAACCCACAGTGGTTCCGAAACGTCAAACTCACCACACGAGTAAGGTAACCGACGCGACGCGTCGAAACGGGCCCGTTTAAACACAAGTCATTCCGTCTCTTCCCGTCCGTCCGCCCTTTGACGCCGCGCCTCCATCACGTTAAACAAAAACGGGCCCCCATGAAAAACGCGTTTTTTCTCTCCCGACGACTGATTGTCGAATGAGCAGAGCACAGACAAGGACAGGACAAGCTACCCCACACCGCAAAAAACCGTTGAGATTTCAAATGTAACGTTCTCTGAAAGTGAAATGAGCCAGTTTCTAACGTTTCCACATGGTTTTTTCCAAGACATTAACGGAAAATGGCACGACATTGTAGCAACGTCAATAAAATGAATCTAAGTAAAGGTCAATATTGTTTGTTTTTTATCCACCGAAATGATAGTTACTAAATGTTGCAACATCGTTGTGAGAATGTTTTTGAACACCAAAGAATATTGTAACAAACATATCATTTTCCGTACGTTGTATAGATGTTATAATTTGAACTAACATTCTGGGAACATTGTAACATAAAAAGTAACGTTTTGAAAACGTGGTGTGCTGTGTGGGAAGGGACGCGAAGGGACGTTTAAAACGATCGGCGGGTCCCAGAGCAACGTCCGCTAACCGACGGATAAGCGGGTTTTCCGCGTCCTGCAGGGGGGAATAAAAAATTCGCGCACTCGCACGGAAGAAGTCGGTTTGCATGGGAACCCCCAGGCCCCGTGAGATCTGTCACCGCGTGGCCATCGGACCCCGTGGCGACACCAAGCACTTTTTCTGGATGGCTGTAGTTTGGAGAGTGGACGTCCCGGG
Organism: Sweltsa coloradensis; assembly: GCA_024449915.1. NCBI lineage: Eukaryota > Metazoa > Arthropoda > Insecta > Plecoptera > Chloroperlidae > Sweltsa > Sweltsa coloradensis. The sequence continues at coordinate 35 of JAMZAV010002846.1, read as the reverse complement.
GGCGCAATGGCTCCGACCTACAGCTGGGGGGGGGA